>WUCR03000406.1:0-11855 GCA_009858155.3 Phymanthus crucifer
CCTGAAAATTATCATGTTACTCGTTTTCTGGTTACTCGGTTTACTCGTTACTCCGTTACTCGTTTTAGTAACACCCAATTTTCATGCAGTAAACTCGATTCGCAACATGGAGAGAGAACATAAACCGATCTTACCACCCTAAGGCTTTGGATTTTTGTCACTCCCAAGCTAACCATTGACTATCAGACAGGGCTACGTTTGCCGTCTTGAAAAAGTTCTTTTTAGAACTTAAAAGGTATCATGGGGCACAATTTCGTTATATTTCTCAAACAAAGTAGCGCGCTCATATTTCGATGGATTTACAATAAAGTGTAGATTTTCTTAAAGCTTAGTAACTGAAATTTGAAAGTTTTTAGCCTATTTTGAAAAAAAATATTATATAGATTACTTTAAACATGTTGGAAATGTCATAGAATCTAGTGACTTTGGAAGCGCAAGTTATTCTCATTCCGCTGTAGGTAAAAGAAACATTGTTTGGTAGCTTCTTAAAAACAAGAAATTAAGCCACTTCACACTTTTGTCCGCCATCTTCGATTGGGAACGGCAAAATATATGGAAATCAGGATCATATTTAAAAATTTGCTAAATCTTCTCAGCCTCAATGGATTTTGAAAAAAATGTATGTTATTTATGACTGTTAATATGACAGAAATAAACGGCAAAAAATAAAAACCGGCAAACTTGTGCACACTAGTAAATTGTACTATGTGGCTAAAACACCTACATTGGTCTTATTTTTAGTCGTACAACTGCCTTCGATTTGAAAAATCTATCAAAATCGAGCACGAAGATTTGTATTATTACCTAGATTTTTCTATAAAATGGTGGAGACCACTAGCGCCAAACTATTCAAAAGTTATTTTCAAATTTGGAGAGCCAAAATATTTTTGTCTCGTGTTTTCTCAAAATCTCTTTTGATCAGAGTATCAAACATGGAAAACTAATTTTGATTTCTTAATCAAAGTTCCTATGAAACCGACGTGTGGCCATTAGTTTGATCTTTCCCTTACATAAAAGGTAATTTGACTCTAATTGTTTTTGACAATCATTTAATATCTTCTTTAATATCTATTTACTTTTAAAAACGTCTTTAGCTTGAATAGCACTTTCCCAGTATATTTGCGGAGTTTCTGTAAGCCAAAAAATCCGTTTTCAATTTTTGAGGGGAAATATAGAAAATATAAAGACGTTTTGCTTGGTCAGGTTTGGTTGGGGTATACCTTATACACCCAGCAATACGCACCCCTACACCGTTTCCCTGCGTCCTGTCACAGATAGTATTTCCCGTATATACGCTCGTGCCCAGTAACAGCTACGTGTGCTTTTTGTTTGGCAGCATTCTATCTTTGTATGCTTTTCTTGACTAGTATGTTTGCAGCGATGAAGAAACCACGGCAACTCATCCCTTAAGTGGCAATACACATACACATACTGGTGTTTATTTGGGATAAATTCACTCTGTTTTTCTTCACTTTGCTGGAGAGTATTTGCTCGTGAGGAGCAAGTCAATGCAACACAAACAAATATTTCTTTTAGTAAATTCTCGTAAATTATACTGTTTTCAAAAAGACCTCTTCTGGATTACATATATAACTTTACTTGGTGGTCAAATCCCGGTGTACATGAAAATTCACTTTTCAAAGATAAAACAAATATCAAAGAAATAAATTATCGAGTTTTTCAACAGTTTGTCATTACAGTAATTTATATTTTCGATTTCTAACCGTGTTTTGGCTTTAACTAATCTATAATTTTTCTTCTTTCATTGCTTTGAAGCGCATTTTCGTGATTAGGCTTCATTTTTCTTCGCAAGCGCTTTTTTCTTAGGCCTACTGTTTTTCCTTTAGGTATAGTTCAAATTTAGTGAGATGACGTTCAAAAGTCACATTGGATTTTGTGCTAATTTCAGAGAAAAGAGTAAATAATTTTTTTCCAATTGAACACCAGTATGTTTATCTCTATGCTACTCCACATATTATTTTAAAAAAGTCAAGAAATCAATTTTTTGAATGTGGCCACCTGATGTTTGAGTTTTACAGGCAATGCCTCTTAATAATAGCCGTGGTTCATCATCAGTTTCTTTCGATGATATTTTTAGAAGCTTTTTAAAAGGTGTTTTTTGGTACAAGGGCGAAAATGTTTACTAATTTGTCCTCTAATTTCTTTGTTTTGATATTGCACTAGCTATTTCGGGAAAAAAATTAACGCAATCTTTCACCAGAATGTTGGCGTTTTATTGGCTATTTTGTCCATCAGCCTTAAAGAAAATGTCTCATGTCGCTTTTTCCCCGACAACTGCGCTGCAACCTGCACTAATCTGTAATAGCATAGAAAGGTAGGAAATAGATACGAGCGTATATACGAGAAATACTATATGCGACAATGACACAGGGGAACGGTTCAGGGGTTTGTATTTCAATTTTTTTCCCAAAAAAAATTTCTTGGCTTAAACACCCAATATCATGATACTCCGTAAATATACTAAAAAAGTTTCAATCGATTGAGGCATTTTTAACATTAAGTTAGAAATTAAAGAAGATATTAATTAAGTTTCAAAAACAATTAGAGTCTAACTACATTTTATGTAAGGGAAAGATCAAACTAATGGCCACACGTCGGTTTCATAGGGAACTTTGATTAACAAATCAAAATCAGTTTTCCGTGTTTGATACTCTGATCAAAACACGCGAGATTTTGAGAAAACACGAAACAAAAATATTTTGGCTCTCCAAACTTGAACATAACTTTTGAATAGTTTGTGGCGAGTGGTCTTTTACATTTTGTTACAAAAAAATCTTTCTATTAAAACAAATCTTCCTCCTCGATTTTGATGGATTTTTGAAATTCAAATTTTAATCGCCAACGGGCATCCATAGAAGTTGTTCGACTAAAAATTAGACTAGTGTAGATGTTTTAGCTACATAGTACAATTTTCCGGATTTTACGAATTTGCCTCATTCGTGTTCCTTGACATTTAGTTTACATGATATTAACTGTCATAAATAACATAGAGTTTTATAGAAAGTTTTTCTCCAAAACCTTTACAAAGCGTGTCGGACAAGATATTGCCCAAAAAAAAAATACAAAAACAAAAAAAACCTGTGTAACAATTAGGGCTTTACAAGAACAAATTTTTTAAAAAAGTAATAAATATAATATGTATGAAGAGATGAGATGAGATCTCGGGTGCTGACTCCATTGCTCCATCAATGCATGCTAAAATTATCAAAATATTTCAATTCAATTACCCCTTTTTACGTTAGTTTTCATCTTTGTCTGGCTCGAAAAGAATTCAGACAAGAAAACGATCACTGAAATGCTCCTATACAATCTCTTGGACCGTGCCTTCCGAGCACTTGTTGGCTCAAATTTTTAAAAAAAGTTTAAAAAGTGCGTGCTTTCGAATTGCTTGGTTCTCTGTTGAATATTACAGGCCTGGCTACCAAATGACAACTTGAAATGACTGAAGACGAAATGCTTGACAACTTTCGAAAATCTTCGTTGACATTCGGCATTCCGACTGCTTGCCATAATCGAAAAACCCTAAATAATCGCTTGATAGATTGCTCTAAATATGAAGAGCAAAGTGGATCTCAAAAAAGGGAAAAGAACAATCAAAGAAAAATCCGCTGGGCTTTGTTTCTTTCGTTTTTCTTTTTTTCTTCATCGAAGATGAAGAGACACAAGGAGACGATTTACTTCTTCCACGGGCATATTCCATACATCGGGATTCCATTTCTGACACAAATTGACATGATATAAACAGTCCTTGTACAGAAGGCAAATTTAAGGAAATAAAGTTAGATCAACAAAGTTTTATTATCCGCTGTACAAGTTTTTACTTGGGTCATTATATTTACACGAAGTCTATGAATACAAAAACTTTAGCAAATAAACTGTTATTTTTGCAAGACCGTGAGGTCAAGATTCAACAAAGTAGACTGGTAACATATGCTAATTAGTAAGCACCCTGTTTATATCCCGGATATGACATCGAATTATGTGCGATGTGTTTGATCTATTACTTCTAAAATTCGGTTTCATAACTTCTGTAATTCACTATAAGGTTAAAGTGAGGCCAAAACACAGTCGAGAGAAGAGCATCAGATGGCGATTTTCATCTTCTTAGTAATAGTTGCATTATACATCTCATTTTTTTTTTCAAGAAAGTTAATTAACTTTGTATTAAACTATCGCGGCTAATAGTCCCATTTTACAGTCGGTTTAAAATAAGAAAGCAATAAAAATCCCATCAAAATCTGATTATGTTGGAGGGAACAGTTGATTGCTTTGCCCTTGGCTAGTACGCTTTGGTAATAAACAAGTTAATGATACAATACTTTTATCTTAATAAAAATATATTTTTTAAATGTTTTTTATGAAAGTTTTGCATCCATCAATGTTACTAATGACATTCTCTCTTTTTTTAATTAGGATGTAAAGCTGCTCTCCCACGTATATTTGCGTAGCTTCTTTGTTTTAATTTCTTATCCAATCACATTATTCCACTTTTACTAAGGTGAGATCCGTCCAATCACAGCCTACCACGGAAGCTGTCGTTGACTACTAGTAGATGTGATTCCCTCAAGAGCAATCACTTCATCACTTTGACTGTTAACAGCAAGGATCTTCCAATCAGGTATTTAAGACTTTCTTATTCTTTGGGTTTTACATTGTCATGTAAGAGTCAACAAATATTAAGGAGGGTATCCTCTGTACCCTTGGTGTCTATTAATTTCCAAATTGTACTCGAAATCGTGTGATTTCCTATACTTATGGACTTAAAATAAGCCGGATCTTTCTCACCTTATATATAATGATGTTAGTGAAGTATTCCAAGTATCGGAAAACGACGGCCTTGATTTCACTTTCGTTAATTATGTTGAAATCCAGAATTCTCCTTTGATTTAGAAAAAAAAATGACTCTGTAGATAATATGTTTGTTTAAAAATTAAGATAGTTGGAAAAAAGGCTGTGAGGAGGATTATTCGAAAATACGGTGCTTGACGAGGGGATACGACGCTCAATTTTACGAGGAAAAATTTTCGAGTAAATTGAAATTCGACAAGATTGTACCGATTCAGTTAATAGTTAATGTTCCTTGAAAGCTATATTGACAATGCCGTAAAAGTTTTCAAACAAAAGAAGTTTCTATTGCTTTTTTCTTTTTTTCTTTCTTTTTTTTTCTTTCTTTTTTTCTTTCTTTTTTTCTTTCTTTCTTTCTTTCTTTCTTTCTCTCTTTCTTTCTTTCTTTCTTTCTCTCTTTCTTTTTCTTTTCTTTGTGTTTTCTTTTCTTTCTTTTTTCTATTCTTTCTTTCTTTCTCTCTTTCCTTTTTTTTTGCCTTTTTCTCGTTATTGACTTTACACGAAATCTCGAGTGCTTTACTTTTCTTGCCTGTTTTTGTGGTGTGTATGTGTGTGTTTTTTTGAGCGCAGCCCTATACTTTAGAAAAAATGGTAACTCATCGTTAAGTGAATCTCAGGCAACGCAAGTGGAAAAGACAGAATCCCAAGTCAATGCAGTAAAGCATGCGAAAACATCTTATCAAAGGCCCGTGCTAGGCAACCAAAATTTCCGTCACGATGTCACGCAGACAAGAAAACAAGCAGGAAACAGAACCATTAAAGAAGAAGGTATGCTGGCATTGCGGAGGAGACTTCCCTCATCGAGACGAATGCCCGACCAAGGACCAAGAATGTCGTTCCTGTGGAAAAATAGGCCATTTTGTACGCATTTGCAGGACGAATCTGCCGAGAAGAAAACACGTAAGAAATGTAATACGAGGAGTAACACAAGATACGCAAGACAGCGACGTTGACGAACATTCAGAAGAATAATATGCGTGGTATACAGGTGAGCACAATTCCAGCCCGAACCTGCCATCCTGTAACATGCTCATCGGAGGAAAACAAGTGAAGACGATGATAGATTCCGGAGCCACAGAAAACATAATCAACGAGACAACATTCAATGCCATGAATCGAGACGGAGCTTCTCTACCACTAGAAAACGCAACACACAAGATATACCCATATGGCTCAAAGATTCCAATACCTGTCAATGGCCACATAACAACAGATATTCAATTCCAAACCAAGAAAATAACCGCCACAATATTTGTAGTCCAATGATGAGATGGAGAAAACCTATTGAGTTACGATACGGCGAAAGAAATGGGTATTATCCAAATCAAGGTAAACGCTCCCGTGAACAGCAAAGAACACAACAAAGAATACAGCTTAGACTCGATGCTCAAAGACTTCAACTGTCTGTTTGGACCAATAAAAAAGGTCAAAGGGAAGAAGATACACCTACACATCGACAACAACGTCCCTCCCAAGAAACAACCTCACTGAAGACTCCCATTCCATGTCAGAGCAGATGAAGAGAACGAATTTGGGCACTTTGAGAAGTTAGAAATAATCGAAGAGGTCACCGGCTCTACCCCATGGACCAGCCCAATCGTCGTCGTGCCAAAGAAGTCTGGCGAAGTGCGAATATGTGTCGACATGCGAGACGCCAACCATGCCATCAAGAGAGAAAAACACCCTATGACAACGCTAGATGAACTCGCAGCTGATCTCAACGGAGCGATACGCTTTAACAAACTTCACCAGTCATCAGGATATCATCAGTTTGAACTAGACCCCGAAAGCCGACACGTCACAACCTTTACAACGCAAAAGGGACTGAGACGATTCAAACGACTCATCTTCGGAGTGAATGCTGCATCAGAGATCTTCCAAAACGCACTTGAAGAGATCTTGTCAGGATTCCAAGAATGCAGACGACATCATTGTCTATGGAAAAGACCAGGAGGACCACCACAAAAACCTCCACGCCACGCTTACAAGACTCAAAGAAATGGATGTACGCCTGAAGAAAGCAAAGTGCAAGTTCTCTCAGAAATCTCACTTTACGGCCACACCTTCAGCACAAAAGGGCATTAAACCCCGACTCGCTAAAAGTCGAGACAATAAAGAACGCCAATCTACCACCAGTGAAATCATTTCTCTGAATGGCTCAATATGCTTCCATCACGACACCCCTACGCAATCTTACAAAGCAAGAAACAACCTGGAAATGGGGAACGGAAGAGCAAGAAACCCTCAATAGAGTCAAGCAAGCCCTAACCGGCGATGAAGTCATATCCTACTTCAATCCAACCAAGAAAAGCCAAGTCATCGTTGATGCCAGTCCCGTTGGACTTACAGCTATGCTGGTACATTAAGACAAGGTCGTGAGCTACGCAAGTCGTGCACTGAGTGTTGAAATGAGATACTCCCAAACCAAACGAGAAATGCTTGCTGCAGATTGGGGAGTTGAGAAGTTTCACGTATACGTATATGGTTCGACGTTTGACATCATCACAGACCACAAAGCCTCTACTAGGCATCTTCCCAAGCCACAAACCAGCCTCAACTCTCTTGAAGAGATGAAAGCTACGGCTCGCCCAATACAACTGCAAACTCACTTACAGACCAGGAAGAGATGACAAGAATCTCGCAGATTTCTGTGGTATAATGCCCAAAATCAACCCAAATTTTCGAACGTTCTAAACTCTTTCGTATTCAGCCATTTTGTCATTTGGTAACCAGACTGGTATATTGTACAGGAAGATTTGGGGCACAGGAAGCCTAGCAAGGACGGGGTACGAAAATGTCTCTTTCTGGCACAGGCTGACCATCCTCAGTATCTGTGGCTTCAGGCAGTGATGGGATCCCTGTTGTCTCCCCTGGCGTATGAACGTTATTTGGAATAATCGAGTGATTTTCGGCTTCTCAAAAATATCGTTTGCGAAAATGTTTGAACTTTTTTTGGACGTCAAAGTAAACTGTAGTCTTTAATTTGATGATGTGTGAGTGTCGTTTACTCGTCCGATTGTTTTTTTATGCGGTTTTTTAACGTTTCCCGGGGGGACAAGGCAGGCAACAAAACTCGACTACCTCTCGATCAAGGCCGTCAGATTCAAATTCCAAGCATGTATAACGGAAAAAATTACCCAGTACCCTCGAAGACATCCTAAACTATGTCCCTGCAGGGTTTCATCCCGGTAGATTATTTTTTGTGCCAGAAAAAAATGTATTTTCGACATTTTCTACGACGGTAAAAGGATAGAGGAATCGCTCGGCGGCCAAGGAATTTGAAGTATGCAGTTGCAATTGAATCAGCCAATCAGCGCACAGCTTGTCTAAAGCGGACGCGCATTTTCATCCTGTCCCGGGTAGGCATCGTAGTCTATGGCAAAGGTCAAGCTGTGCGCTGATTGGCTGATTCAAACGCAACTGCATACTTTTGACGTTAAAACATTAAATATTTTAAATTGTTTACTTCCTTCATTGGTCTTTAAAATGACGCTGGATAGCGTCGGAACGCTGAGAAAAATTATCGTTACGGCTTGTATATTTAAATCTACAAAAAAGCAACACTTTATACCAAAAAATACAACTTTTCACGGTGATATTTGAGCTCCACTCTCCGCGTCATTATACAACTAGCAGTAAGCCCCTTTGATCATGTCTTCATTTTCTTTCTTTTTCATTTTCTTTCTAGCTCATTCATCAACACTGTTCGTGATTATCCAAAACGATGACTCATTTGAAGCCGTTCTTTCTTGTCTTCATCATTGGTCTTCTCCCAGGATTGAAAGCCGAAGGTACTATTATCAATCATATAAATCATGAAGAGGCTTCTTAATATTGTGACGCGCCGATTATCATATCAGCATGTACCTGATAAGTGAATTATAATCATCATCATCAGCAGCAACAGCAGCATCATTAGCAACAGCAACATCAGCATCATCATCATCATCATCACCATGATCATTATCATCATCAGCAGCAGCAGCAACAGTAACTCCTCAAGTTCTTTAAAACTAGGATAAAGTAGAAGTATGCAAAGACCGCTCGACCAAGATTGATGTCGAATTGTTCATTTTCGTTATGTGCTGACTCGCTAGAAAGAGATCCTCTTATAAGTTAATATCTTTATGAAAGTGTCTAGTCGTTCTAGCGTTCTCGCACTAATTAGGGACAAAAGAATACAACAGGATCTTAGTTTTACGTCCACTTGATTATTAGAAGTTAAGAGTGAAAGCAGAGGGGCCACAAAGGGTTTTATGTCCTTAGCCGAGAACACGTGAAGTTCTAAACATTTGTAGAAAGAGAAACAAAGGCAGCAACTTCTTCTCAGTTATTTTAAGACTCTGAATATTGGTCCGGCCGGGGTTCGAACCCGCGACCTCCCGCTCTTATAGTCCGGCATTCTACCAACTGAGACTACCGGCTCTCCGTTATACACCTACTCGTAGTTCAAAAAGCGTTGTCGAGGAGAACGGAGGTTGCGCGACCGAAATGAGCTGTGGGTACATTTGGTATGCAAAATTTCACTAGTTAGATATCGCCTCCACTTTACCTGCAACTGGCTTGACACCACTGTCGTTGATGACGTATCTACAATAGATAACCTCTGGCTCCATAAAAAGCATTTCTCTTTCCTCAGCCTGAGTCCAGCTTCAGAGAGTCTGTCTAGGACAGTTCTTAAGTTCTTTAAATGATCTTCGTCTTTACCACTGAATAAGATACCATCGATTCGTACGACGACGCGTGGAACTCCTTGTAAACGGTTTTTCATAATACTTTCAAATATTCCAGGTGCCGACGAAATGCCAAAGGGGGAGTTGGTTGTATTGCTAAAGTCCCTTGTGAGTGTCATCATCCAAGGATACTTGTTGATATACTTGAGACATGCCTAGCTTTGAAAAACGTTGCTAGCAAATCCTCGGTTTTGAGGATATGGTAATTATCCAGCTTGGAAGCTTCGTTTACGGTACATTTATAGTCTCTGCGAATGCGTACTAACCCATTTGGCTTCAACACCGACACAATCGGTGCAGCCCATTCACTCAATTCCAATGTCGATAAGATTTCTTCGTTGACCAGGTGATCTGGCTCAAGTTCCAGCTTCTGTTTCAGCGCGTATGGTACAGGACGGGATTTACAAAATTTTTGTTTTGCGTTCACATCTACGTAGATTTTAGCTGCCGTGCCCCTCAGTGTTCCAAGCCCTTCTTTAAAAACCTAGTAGTGATTCGACTACTTGGGCGAGCATTGGGGCGTAGTATTTTACGCTTGAAAACTAAGACTGTCAAGTTCCCTTTTCGTCTTTCGTAGGCGACTGGGACTGTTACTTTCCCCAGAACTGGTATCTTTTGTCCCGTATTGAGGGCTTTGGAAGTCTTTAGTTCCACATCACGTAGCTTGTTATAAGTTGCTTCCCTAATGATCGTTCTAGTTGCTCAAGCGTCTACTTCCATTTTATGTGGTTCCCCACACAGTTCAATCTCAGTTTTCCAGGCCTTAGGAGAATTCCCCTCGGCTCCTCGTACGTTGTACAAGCCCTACTCGTCGGTATTGTCTCTGTGCAAAGTAAATGCGTTGGTTCTCGTGATGGCTGAGATCCGCGATTATCGTTTGATCGCTCAGTCCCGTCTTGCTCCTTATCGCGAGTATTCTTTTGTCCCCGGTACATCTTTTCACATCTGTAGCACTTCACATATTCGAACCGTCACAGTGAAGGATGGTGTCTTCCTTCACAGCGGTAACATTCTGTGTTTTCGGCTGAAAATTGTTCACACGATGAACTGCTGCAGGCTGTTCGCTAGCTCTGCTGCTCAAGTCTAACGTGTTTTTGGACGCTAACTCGAAAGCCAGGGCCAGTTTCCACGGCCTGTTCATAGTTCAATTCTGGTTCAACTTCTTTGAAGTTTTTCGTCTCTTTTATACCACAAACGAGTCTATCTCGCATCATGTCGACCAGTGTCTCTCCAAACGTACAGTGCTCCGTGAGTTTTCGCAATCCCGCGATGAATTCTGCGCCCACACTCTCGTTCTTAGCTTCTTTCCAATTATGGAACTTGAAACGCTCTACCATCTCACTTAGGCTCCGTTAGAAGGGCTTCCCAATTTCGTCTGGTATCTCCTTGAAGTCGGTTTCCCCGGCTTTTTGGCTTGCAAAAGATCTTTAGTGAGTGCTACGTTTTCGACCCACACACCCTCAGTAGCATCCCCCGTCTCTTTTCGTCCTTGATATCATTGGCCGAGTATTGTGGACCATTCTCTCCACGTATTGGATCCATGTTTTCGTTTCCTGATATTCTCCAATCGTGCCGTACATAGCCATAATTTCGGGTTCAGAAACTCCTCGTCGCCAAATGTAGTAAAAGTGTAGATACTACAGTAGTATTGGGTGAACATAACTGCCTTTGTTTTCACATGTCAAGAGTAATAAAAATGCAACTATGGTAACTTGATAAGAGTAACGCAACCCACAATCAACGTGACAAATTACTCATATAATCAAAACAGTTCTATATTTCTATTCTATATTTTGAAAGCATTAGCAATGTTGACCAAGTATTCAGGTTCTCAATCACCCTAATATTAAATGCTGCATACCTGACATTAAATCTTAGACCAAAGCATTATTAACAGTATGTACGTAAACAAATGAATGATGGAGGAATTTTTTTTCCATTTATCAATAGTTAACAACTTTATGGAAATTTTACATAATCAGAATAATTTGCTACTTATTTTCCCCATTTTTGAGATGTTGTTCTTCCTTATCTTTTACTTTGGCAATTTTAAGTTCAATATTTTCACAATATCTTAGCATATTTTGAAACAAGGAAAGAGAGGGAATTTTGCTTTTTCTATTCCCTTATAAAGCAATAACTTGTAAATTAATTAATTGATCTGAAAATATAGTTTTGGGTCGATGCACTCTACAAATAAATGGTCCGTTGTTTCAGGATGAATAGAACAAAAAGAATGGAGCAATGAATTATTCT
>WUCR03000467.1:0-11853 GCA_009858155.3 Phymanthus crucifer
CTCTACGTCTTTTTTTGGACTCAATCTTCTGCAAAAGGCATTTTTTGGACGTAACAAAAGTTGCAGCTTTTCATTTCCAAACGTGCCGCCGACATCAGACAACGTCGCGTTTCAAACGTTAATAAACGCGAAAAAATTGTGACGATTACCGGTTAGACGCAAATGGTAGTAAGGCCAATTTTCTGCGCGCCGTCATTATGTTTACGTGCAAAGAATGTACGAAACACTCTGAGTGTGCTTAAGCAACATGCAAAATCTCAAACACCATTTTTTCTAATATCTTGGATGATTCGGAATTAGCAAGATCCGCATGCAGTTAATGTCAAGGATGTCTATAGTCCCCCTATCCTAATCAAGGGGATAGGGTACTTATTACTAGTAAGAGGTGCAGCTGTAATTAATAAAGATGTCTAGTCCATCAATAGTTAGAATGGTTTTCGACAGTCGCTTGCTTCTGACAAAGCGAAAATCTTGTTTCCCCTATACTGTGCGATGAACGATTGCGACTCCGACTCTGATTTCAAAGCAAGTGATAATCAGTAAAATATATCTACGAATAGTAATATTATTATAGACGCTAATGGCTGTAGCTTGTTGGCTTTTTAGCTTCCTAGGTGACTAACTTTATAGCTTATTGAAATGCAGAATCCTAGGAATAGTTCAGCATTATCTCATTTGGCATCCCATGACACAGTTATCGGCTCAAAATCAAATTTGTCTGGTTGGCCGAGGGGTTTCTTCCATTCTGTTTTACTCCACTGGAAAACTGGCTGTTGATCATGGGTTGGCCCACTTACTGCTATACACTTGAAGGCCTTGAATAATTCCAATGAAGTCATCTGTTTCAAAGATTTGGATGGAAGGGTTTAAGGAATAGGAAAAGAAAAGATAGGGCAAAGCAACTAGATCAGGACAGAAGGGAGACGATTGGGGCAACAAAGTATTGAGTATCGACAATTACAATCTATTGACAATCTATTCTTTGCGAATATCAAGAAAATAGTGAAAATTAGCAGAACAAAAGGAAGCTATCGAAAATGAATTCTCGAAGCATAGGTTTAGACCATCACCATTTTAAACTTATTAGAACAAGAAAATATATTACACCACATGTAATGTGATAAAAAGAAAAATAGAAGAAAATACCTTGCAGTCGGTGCCGCCATGCATACGATGTCCAAGAGCAGAGAAAGGATACTTCCCATCAGCAGGGTTCAGGTCAGAACGAGCAGATATCCCATTCTCTGCACTGTAGGGTGGGGTACAGTTGCATTTGGACAGCGGATCATTCTTGTAGTCGTTGTACCTGAATAGAGAAATACAAGTAGAGAAGTACATTATTGGCAGAAACATAATAGACCATGGACAGATATTGGTCACAGCAATCCTTTACCTCATCAGCTTCATCATGGACTCCATATCCACCACTTTACCCTGATCTCGTTTAAATATTTGAGCACGAGGGTTGAGGTGGTAGTCAAACCATGAACCATACTTCTCACGGCTGGCTTCTGTACCACTTTGATTGTAAATAAGGGGGAAATATCTACAACAAGAAAACATCATTTGATAGGTGAATGCACACGCATCTCCTTTGAACAGGAGAGTGCCGATAATTCTGTGGCTATGGCATAATCAGTCATTTTCTAGATGCCATTTTTTAAATCACCACTGATACTAATGTTTATGAATAAACACAAAAAAACTTGACCCAAAATAAACTGTTTATTAACCGAGCTTGCTCGGTCTGTATTGGAAAATATCAGACCTCGGCTTTTTTTTTTTTGTATGAACCTTGCCTACGGCTCGGTTTGATATTTTCCAGCACAGACCTCGTGCCCGGTTAATAAATTCTGTCATGCCTATTGCTTAAGCACTCATCAATAAGTGGGTCAGTAACCTCAGCACTTACGGGAGGTTATAACTGGCCCAGTAGCCCTGCTGCTCCAGATGAACGCTCATGTCAGCAGATTCTGTTATCCCAGGGATCTGTTCCAGGACAGACAGGGTACCTGGCTTGATTGGCTGGCCTGGCTCAAACAGTTTGTAATCAAGAACCATCCACTAGGAGAACAATCATTAAAGGAATGTTCATGTTAACAAATGTTGCCAAAGACGTAACAAAACAACAATACAGGAGCTAACAGCAGCTGAGACAAAAACAGCAAAAGGAGAATTAGAAACAGCAACAACAGCAGCAGCAACGACAACACAGCATCATTAACAGCAACATCAGCAGCAGCAGCAGCAGCAACAGCAACAGCAACAATACCATTACCCAGAACAAAAGCAACAACAGCACCAAAAGCACCAACAGTTAAAACAACAGTAACATCAACAACAGGAACAACAACAGCAATATACCAGCAATAGCAACAGCATCACCAACACCTGCAACTAAATCAATCTTCGTTCTTACCTGGTTGTTATATCTAGTTTGATCCCCAAACATACACATGTGAAAGAAGAAGTGAAGTAAATTCATATTGAATCAAACTAAGAACGCACCATTCCTTGAAAAGGGTGACAAACCCACTGCACACACTCAGAACAGGCCCGTAGGCTGGGGGGGTTCGGGGGGTTCGGACGAACCCCCCCACAAGCTGAAAAGGTCCGCTGCTCAGCTGTTATATTACATTTGTTAGTTAGATACATTATAAAATGGAATGTGGGAGGTTTTTCTCTGCATCGCAATTCTATGAAAGTCCAGGACCCATTCACTACTGTCGGGTCCCCATTTTGCAAAAATGAACCTCCCCTTTGCTATGGCAGCCTACGGGCCTGCAGAAGCTTGTCATGTTTACAGACAAAACCATTGGAGATTGATTGACCTTTGGTAAAAGGTTGGAGCACATTCCTTCAGCTGTCTTCTTTCGTTTTTCAAAGTATTTGTCCAGAGAATTTTTCAGTATATTACCGTTGATGCAAGAAAAAACCATCAGAAAAGTCTTTATTTTTTGTTTTTCACTTGTACTTTTTGTTTGTTAATATGATAAAGTTCCGAGAATGAGCAGTGCGTTTTTCACTCCTGTCCCATTCCATAAGACTTACGTGCCACTGTTGAACCTGGAAAATATATATGTCCATTCCTGAGATTCTGAAGCTAGTCTGTTGGCAATAATTGTCCTCATCCACTCAAATACAATATTTTTAGGTGTGACATATTTCCATAATTCTTTATTTGAATTTCCAATGGTGGTTTCCTGAGATACCTATGGAAAGAAATTAAAATGTTAAGAAATTAACAACAAAAAACTACAGACAAAATAAAAACTTTGCACCATCATCAGCCATGGCAGGAGCTGACAAGAAAAATAGCCCATTTTGGATATCCCGATGCTGTGTTTGTGGACCAGAATATCAAAGTGGGCATGGTATATGGCAGTCATATTCATGATGACAATGATCAGGATGATCAGGATGATTACAACATAATAGTATTGTAAAAATGGTAGCACAAAATGATGACAGCCTTACCATTCCACTGCTCAGCATGTAGAAATCATCACCACTCAACAAATTACCAGGTGAAGATGAGAAGCTTTGAATCCGTCCAACAATACTTTCTGTAAAAAAGGGACCTCTTAATTAATTTGAGCAAAGTGTTCAATGTGTAACATCTGCAGCAAATGAAAACAAATGTGAAAGTAGATACTACTCAAACATAGAATCTTCTTCCAAGGGAAATGGAACATTGTCTGAAATGGGTATTAATGTGTTTACTGTGTGAAAAAATAAGAAAATTACAGTATACACTGTGGATGATTTTGCACAATGGAGTTGTGGTTTATTGTAAGCCCATAGTGTTGTCAGTAACGTTCCTGGGGGTAGGGGTGTGGAGTCATGTGCATTACCAACCGGTTCCTTGTTTCAAAGTCTTGAAAGCAAAATCATAAAGTTTAAAAACTCTCAGCATGCCAATGTATGTGTTCCATGTTACATGTGAGATGAACAATTCCTTGTTGTCTGGAAGCAGTTTGATCAAAGCTGAGCAAGAACCAGATCCAAGGATACGACGAGGATTCTTCTTTTTTAAAACATATTCCAAATCTTCAAGATCTCCACTTGCTTGGAACATACTGTAAAGCAATGAAAAGGGATCTTGAAAATCTAAACAAAATCCACCAGGAGTAGCATTGAATGACTGGCAATTTATCAAATTTTTAATCCAAACATATAACAGTTCATGACAACTCATGTGTAATTATGTTTACATATTTGAATGACCATTATCATACCAGATTAAACCACATGCTATGGGAATAAAACAGGCCAGGAGTAGGCGAAAGAAGACTCTACTTGAGCAAGGGTACTTGATTTATGACATGAGCCAGAAACAACTGACATAAAATATCATAAATCCAATACATTGTATCACAGATGAAAATATTGTAAAACTATCAAACTTACAAAAAAGCCAAGTCAGAGATGCTTGGTAATGAAGTATTGAGACCATATCCTCTCTTCAGCCCATTTAACTGGCTCAAAATGAGTTGCACCTAGAAGAAAATAAAATACTTATCTTACTTTTATCTGCAATGTTCGACAGACTATCATAATCAATCCTTAAAAATAGTAAGGAATGGCTATTATCAAAAAGTTTTTGTGGGGAAAATGTTGTCAAGGTGAATAATGTTGCGATGGCCAGTCCACTAGCCTATTTCACACTTGCACGTGCCCATTTCACATTTGCACATTCTTTGTTTAAATTTCCATAGTAACTTTGAAGATTCTCCTTGACAACATCATTTTTTCTCACGAAAAATTATGGATAAAATTTATTGATAAGACTTTATATTTTAGCTGTCCCAAGCTCAACTGAAACGCGCTGTATTACTGTAAGTTAGTATAGCTGAAATATATGGTAGTGGTACAGGTATCAACTGTTTAATGGTTGAAGTGGCTTATTTGATTGCACATAAAGTTAAATGCAACTTACGGTAATCCAAGGAAATTCCTTGCTACAAAACATCTCAGTATTGCAGAAATCTCAATATAGTGTCACAAACATTTATATCACACTGACATCAGATAAAATCATAGACATCCCAGCATTGAGGAATGCTGCAGTGTTACAATGTCTTGTCCATTGCAGATTCAAAGTGTCTCGGACATTGCAGCATCATGGACAAGGTAGTTGCAGATGTTGCAGTGTCACACTTTTGATGGGAATAAAGCATCAGAGCAGCATGGATGCATATTGTGTACCGGTAATTATTAACCTTTTTATATTGTCAATTTATTAAAGGGGCACTCCACCCCCAGAACAAGTCGATCTTAAATAAAAGCTATTGATGTGAAAAATGTATTGACAAAGTTTGAAAGTAAAATCTCAAATAGTTTTGGAAAAAATGAACATCAATACATAGAAATGTACATAGATTACCTGATACCAGTATTTATCTGATGGTGAGGCTGCAATCTGCTGTTCCATCCAGTAATTGTTTTCCTTTACAAACTTTTGTAAATTATCACAAAATTCATTGTCTGGTTCACAATAACCTTTGTATTGATTGTCGTATGCTATGGCAATCAATTCTGAAGTAATATACCCTTCAGCCATTCCTGCTGCCTCTGCCTGCAGCATGTCTGGACATGAGCCATTTGTGTGGACTTGTAAAAAGCTCCAACTACCACAAGTAAAGAAAGATAAAAAATAACTCAAAAATATACAAATTGAACAAACAAGTTTAAATAGTGAATGAATACAAAACTATCGACTGCATACAGTAAATGCATTCTCTGATCTGGTCAAGTTTTTATTCCCTGCTAGTCTCCTTTGCTTTTCTTTCACTGGATCGGCAGTAATAGTTGGCTCATGAATAAGCAGTTATGATAAAAGGATATGCTCACTAGTATTGTGGGCTCAAAAACCATACAGCAGACTCTTTTTGGTTGTCATGCTTATTACCTGTAGTGTTCAATTATCAAAAAAAAAGGTTTATTCATCAACAACCATGGACGGCTGCCAGATCAAAGAATTTAATGGATGGGTGAGGCAGAGTGTCCTATTCATCACAAATGCCAAACCACCGAAAGAAAAGAAAAGCAGACTCTGCCAGCAGGGTAAGGTTCTTTTGAGTAAAATATTTGGGATAGTACACGCACACTATGATTGGTCAAAAACTTGATGAGATGCTTGATGAGAGTATTGATCGAAACATCCTCGCATCATCTCACGTGATTTCTCTTTGATGTCTCTCATCACAGTAGGGTATTTTTCATCTTTTTTTCATGCATTTATTAATCACTGCAAGCAAATTTAGCAAGCAGCGACTCTAATTTCGACTTGGGATACCTGTGTTACAGGTGCCAAGAAAAATCTCGATTTTTACACTTTGTGTCACTATATGGCTTTGGATGATTTTTGGAGCCAACAGTGCATAAAGTCAGTGGCATTCAGCTTGCTTGCTGGGCTTTGATTGTCAAAGCAAGCAAAATATAGGTAAGTTTAATGTAAGCATTTTTGTAGTTTCATCATGTCAAATGCAAACCTATTTATTACAGTGCAGTCATCAAATTCATGAACACTTTAGTGATATTTTGAGGGAGAGACAATGTCCTTTTATGAGTTTTTCAACACTGTTGTTTGCTCAAAGCTTGTAGATAATTCGATTTCATTTAGTAGTGGCAGCCACTGCAGAGCATACCAAACAGTGCTGAAAAACTCATATAAAAGAACTCTGTTTTCCCCTCGGAATATCACTTAACTGTTTGAATGCTCCCAGTAATAAATAGTCTAAAAGCATGCACACACTCATAATATTGCAGAAATTATCCATATGAAAAACGAGAAAACTCTATTTAGCGTTAAATGTACTTCAGTTTTCATTCAATCAATTTTTTTCCATGTTCAAGGCTTTTATTTATACATAACTTATGTTTTTTATGGGAAACATTGCACAAACCCACCGCAGATGTATATGCAACCTCGCAGCACTTCACTTTCTGTTATAAACGACTACCGGTAGTTCATAGAACAGATCAAAATAAGTTTTCCATGTTTGTCACACTCTGATCAAAACAATAGGATGTGCCGAGAGAACACTTGAGAAGCTGGAAACCACTCTGCTATGCATTGTGGTTTCCTACGCTCCTCCAGTGATCTCTCAAAATCCCAAGTGTTTTGATCAAAGTATCAAACATGGAAAACCATTTTTGATCTGTTAAATCAAACCTTAGAATAACATCTAAACCAATCAATTATTTGGGAAGCACAAGTGGCATAGTGGAGAGTGACCTGGATGCCACTCCCAGACTTGGTGTTGTATGTGAGTAGAGTTGTTTGTTGGTTCTCTCCTATACTCTGGGAGTTTTTCTTGGGTTCTCTAGTTTCCCTCCCTCCACAAAAACCAACTTCTAAATTCCAATTGTAAGAGCAGTTGATGAAAACTCTGTAGAGGAGCCACTGTTAAATCACAGGGACCCCTAATCAATCAAGATTCTTAAGAGGTGTGTTGAACGATTATGGAAAACTGTTGAAACCAAATTTATTGGGCTTCCTGTGGTAACTGCGCATGCTTGTGAGTCACCCTGGTTAACTGGCATTATTTTGTAACAAGGGATGAAACTCTCAGTCGTCGATTTCAAAATAGCACTTCTATCTGCTAGAAAAAGATTTTCTAAGATTTTCTATAGAAAAAAAATTACCCAAGACAACCTTGAGGTAAAAAACTAAAGATTTAATAACAATATTTAGAGATTTATCTTAAATGACTCGAGAAAACAATATTATTCCAATATTTCAAGCAATAGACATTTTCTGCATTTGCTTAATTGGGTGATCACAAAACAATGGTTAGAATTATCGAGGCAGGCCTAGATTCTTTTGTTTCTCAAGGCCTGCCTCAACTTGAAACCATTGTTTTGTGATCACCCAAGCGAATGCGGGAAAGATCTACTGCAACGTGTCTGACATGGAAGTCAAAAACTTCAAAACTATTTGCAACGTATGAAATACGAAACTCCATATTTGACTTACCATTTGATGATACACAAAGTTGGAAACACTTTTAGCCTAATACTCAGGCTTATCTTCTTTTTGGCAGAAAGATTTTACCTTTGACCAGAAGTAAAATCTCACTTTCGTGTCAGACACGTTGCAGTTGCTCTCTGAGAGTTTCACCACTTGTCAAATATTTTGGAAAGAATTAAATAAGCAAGCCACACAAACAGTCTTCTTGCTCACACCAGCCCGTGCGTGAGCATTTGAACAAAAGTACCACAGGAAGCCCAAGCAAGGAAGAAATGGGGAGTAATTGAATAGTAGAACAATAGAAACAATCAGTTTTATTATTTTACTAAAATATTTATTGATTAGGGGTCCCTGTGCAGTGGCGGATCCAGGATTTTTTCAAAGATGGATTATTTTTATTTTATCACCACATTAACCATGGCACAGCAGAAATAGCAAATTTCACAGGAGGCAAATCTAATGCAATGTTTGAAATCATCTACATTCAGCAAGAAAAATGTGTAAGCTTATATACAAATGGTATTGATTCCTTGCTTGATATCTATTAGTAGGGCTTTATCCTGAAACTATTCCCCCTTGCCCTTAAAACAACATCACTTATATACATTATTCATAATTATAAAATATCAAGAGGAATGGAGAGGTATCTTAAATTTGTAAAAACTGATAATCATGTAAGCTGAAAGCTTAAGCTAGCAAGAACAACGAGAAATAAGCTTATTACAGTAAAAGCATCAAGAAACCATGCACGAATCACATGACTTACCCGGAAACGCTGATCTCGTCAGTAAAACCAGCCCAAGCCACGTTTGGAAATACTTTTCCATTGGACACTTTTAACGTCTTACCATCAGACGACAAAACTACCGACACGGTAACTTCATTTGCTGCCTCAAAACAGCAAAACGAAGCAGAAACTGTAAGCAACAGCAAAAGACCTCTGGACGCCATGTTTTGATTCCAAAAGGGTTAGTACTTCATGTAAGACCCCACGAAATGGCACTGTTATACCTACAACTGCTACCACTAGTTACATTGCTATCTATGGGTCTCTGTAGCTGTCAATAAGTATCCATTGCTATCCCAGGACTATGCATGTGTATCCATGAATATGTTGAAATATAAATGGCTATAGTTAAACCATATTTTAACTATTAATGTTAATGGGTTAATATTTCATCGTGTTATAAAAATTGCCACGAAATTGTCTGCGGCTCGGATAATCCCAACTTCTCGTTTGGGGGTCATGTGATTATGTGCAAAAGTTTGGGGGTGGGTCAGAGATAATTTATCATGACCACCCCAGATTTTTCCAGCCCACCCCCCCCCCCCTATACTTTATGACCAGTCCCTAACTTTGTGGTTATCCAGGATTCCTCTCTGTTACCCAGATCACAATTCTTTGCAAACGCTTTGTGAGCACCGCAGTATTCGTCAACCGACTCGCCGTCCTTTTCATTTCACTCAATAAACAAGTAGCGATTAATATTCTTGGAACATAATGGCACAAAATACGCTTGAAGCTTATTTTCTACCTTTGCGATCTTCTCCGAGTCTCTTTCGTCATCCCATCTAAACTGTAAGAATATTTCTTGGCTCTCTTTGCCCAACACATGCAACAAGGTAGCGACTTGTATCTTTTCGAACTTTTCTTCGAGTCCACTAGCGACTTTGTACAGGTCCCAAGACCGCTTCCATTGTCTCCAGCACTCAGATTTATCTTTCTCTTCGCTCAATCTCAGAGCTTGAGGAGGTTTCAAGTGCTCCATCTCCTCTTATTTCTGAATTTTGGTTCTGACACCATGTAAACACACTGACAACATGGCGGGGTTCCACGAAGCACACTTTTATTATCTGCGCATGTCATACTATACACATACATATCATTAATATCATTACAGCTTTGGTTGGAGTAGGTAAACTGTAAATGAAGCTGTTCATATTGAAACTTTTCAATGAAGGTCAAAGAGGATGATAACGCTTCCAGAATATCACCTTCAAGATTATCGTTTGGAGACCATGAATGAATCTGACGACGGCAATACCATTCATCAGAATGAGAGAATTGAGGCCAGATCATACCTGCCATCTACGATTGGAAAACATCAGACAGTTTCCCAAGAAATAACCAAACGTGTGATAAAAGCCAATTAATATCGGTACATTAAGTAGCAGGGACTTTTTCGTGCACGTTTTTCTAGGATCTCATATGTATTTCTTCTTCCTAGCCATTTCCTACATGAGAAATAAGAAATATTTTGTTGGTGAAAATAATGTAAAATTAGCCATTTTATAGACTGTTCTGCTTCCGCTACGCGTCGTAGTTTGCTGTGGTGCTCTCTCAAAATCCTGTGTGTTGTATCTAACATGGAAAAAAGTTTATTTTTATTTTCGTTAAATTTTAAATACTTGTTTGTCTTCTATTTTTGAATTTTACTACACGTTTTTCTGTTCATTACCGCAAAATACGCAAACATTAGCACCTAACATATAAACAATTGCATCAAAATACATTCATTTTCACGAAGGTTCATTCAAGATTGCTAAAGTCACATTCTTTTAAGATTTTTACATAATTACAAGCATTCAAAGCCATCAATGGGCATTCATTTGTGTCTTTTGCTATTCAATAAGAGAAAGCATACTTTAAAGAACATACTTCATGAACTTCATTATCAGCATTTGTAAATTCAAATGCACGAAAGGACAATCATTAAGTGTTATTGTAACGGACAATAAAATTCAATTGCATCAACTGACAAACATTAATGTAGGCAGGAGATGATTAACACCCTTCTATACACAATAACGCGTTCGGTTATGTTATGTGCTAATGTATGCGTATTTTGCGGTAATGAACAGCAAAAGGTGTATTAAATCATGTAAGGAACCGTTCCTTTTCTATATCTCTCACTTTTGCAAAACAAGTGTGTAGTATTTATTAAAATAAGGACAACCACACAGATCTCCTACCCCAGCCTGGTGACGCAATGCATCATGGTCTGCACATAATGCAAAGGGTACAGCTTTTACAAGATTGTTGCTTGTGTGTCATTATTGGCAAGTTCAGCTTTAAAGTCTATGTATCACATAGACATCGATTGGATTGCAAGATACTTATTATGTCTAGGCCATGCATTACCATAATGGAACCGGAATCACAGGTTTAGATTTGGTACTTAATGGTTCTTATGCAGTCTGATAATTGGCTTTCGGGCTATTTACCTATATAATGTTTATGAATAACCACGCTTCTAATCAAGCTTCTTTTAGGATCTTGAAACGTTTCCTAGTATTTGACAGGAAACCGCTGCCATCTCTGTTACCAAAAAAAAACATTTGACAGAATAGCAGGCTCCATGATACCAATTCATATAAAAGCTCAATATTTTTGATCTGAATCGTTCTCATATGATTGATATAAAATTTGTTTGTCTTATTTGTCCAAAATTTAAGAAGAAAATTAGATTTGAAACCATTGTTTTGACGCTAATTTGAGCCTCCAGGCTGGGTCGAACTTTGAAACTCACTTTCTTGGGAAATAAAAGCAATGAACACATAAAAATACATTTTGGTTATTCTATGGTAAAACCCTACAAATGAGCAAAAAATCAGGGAAATTGATTTTTTGATTTCGACCCCACCGATCGGTTTTTACGTGCACAGCCATTTAGTTTTTGCATGCGCTTTTATTTTTCAACGCAATTAGATGGCGTTTGCTCCTGCTATAAATTGGTTTCTTCAAAATCATTTTGTAAATAGCAGAAGAATGTAGTATGGTATCCCTGTGTTTAGGTCACCTGACAAGCACATGGTCGAGCTATCGGCCATCTTGATTAAAAGAGCTTGTAGAGAGAGCTTTAGTTCTTGTTCTTTTC
>WUCR03000547.1:0-11842 GCA_009858155.3 Phymanthus crucifer
CGAATTTTTTCCTTTGTACGCATGCGTACATGCTTATGCTTATGTCGGTGCTGTCCTCACTAGCTTTTGCTTGTGCTTGTGCTTATTCTTATGCTTAGTGAAAACCAGCCTTAAAGCCTCTTCGAGAAAACTATTTGAGCCATATTTACGTTCTTTGGACAAGACATCTATGATAACTAATAATGCAGCAAACGATATCAACACGAACACATGGTCTTTCCAGCGTTTATATTCGTCCTGTGTCATTATGTCATTTTCTATTGAGCAGTCACCAAGATGTCTTCCCATCACCACTCTTTTACAGCAATCATATATATATCTAAGAGATTCTTTGTCTTGTCCTGGTGTTTCTATACCTTGCTCTGTTGCTGATTTGTCGAGATCTTTAATATATTCCTGTGTAATACTATCAAGTATGCTGCACAGATCGTCAGTAGTGCCTGCCGGTTGACCATCTTTATCTAATAAATGCTCAAAACCTTTCAGTTTGTTTTGCTTTCCCAATTCCCGAAAAAGTTTCTTTTGATCATTGTGGTATCTTTTGTTAATCTTTTTTCTGGGGTTCATATCTCCTTGTCTCCTTTGTTGATTTTGGATACTACTTGGACCTTCATCACCAGAAGATAACCATCCAGCATCTCGGTAATGATTGGTGCTACTGCGTCGTCTATCTACCTTCCCTTCTTTGGTTTCTCTTATGACACACACTTGTTGAACTTTTTGTATGCTTCTTTCAAGCGATCTCTTCTTGTTATTTGGCAGATTACCAGCGAGTTTTTCCATTTTGCTCGTAAGAAGTTTTTCAAATTCTTCCGGTTCTAGTCCCTTTTTCTTCAAAGATGGATGAGCGTCCCTCGGTCCCTGCCTCTGTCCCTGCGTCTGACTCGTAATCCACTTGAACACAATTATCAAGAAGACAATCATTGTCTATCTGTATTAATAATTAACCAACAGAAAAGTTAAAACTTGACCCTTCTAGCAGGGTATATAGCTGGGTTGCAAGCTTGGGAGCGCTGGGTACCAATTTCATTTTGGGTGTCGCGGCAGGATCGACCTGAGAAGCCTGGGTTCAACCTCCCAGATTTTGGGTGACACTTGAACAGCCGCCTCCACCAGGGTTTTCTCTCGAACGTCCGCCATCTTGAACATAGTGAGAAGAGAAGGCCCTGGGAACGAGGTTGGGAGCGCAGAGTCCCGGAGAACGGAGGGTGGGGAACAGGGTCTCAGTTAGCATCTAGGGCTGGTGTCCTAATTTCTATTTTGCAAGTGCCATCAAGCCTATAATGCACTAGTCAGTGGAAACCCACTTTCAGCGAATATGTCCTCATGTAAACATCTTGAATGTCCGTCCGTTCGCCATCAACGGTCTTTCCCTGGTTCGAATCTCTGTACGCTAAAAGGTTTTACCGCTGTACTCCTTTTGGCACGCAACGCGTGGTCGTTGCACCTTTTAGTTATTATCCCCGATTAATAAGTTAATTAATTAATTTGATAAACATATTAATCGGGGAAATAACTATAACGTAGCGAGAGGCCGACGGCGTTGCGTGGTAAAGAGAGTACTGCGGTAAAACGTTTTAGCATACAGATTCGAACTGCGGACGGAACTTCTCCAATTTGTTTCCTTGGAGAGTGATAGTAATGCCAAAACAAGGTCTTGCACTGAACGAAATTGCAGAAAGGTTTCGAGTTTAAAATAAAACTCGTCAACAAAGTGATTCGATTGTATAAAGCGACCCGATCTGTGGACGAACCACCGAGGTCAAAATATACGAAAAAGTATCAGGTACTGTAAGCTAGTGTATTCAAATACTTGATATTATTTTAGCTTCAAAAGAAATCAACGTTTGCATTAACTTTTTGCTGTCAATCCCATCTTCCGTAGAGACTTGCTAGGGGTTTCAGGCCCGTAGGCTGGGGGGGTTCCCCCCCCCCCCCACAAGCTGAAAAGGTCCGCTGGTCAGTTACTACATATATGGAATGGAACGCGGGGCCTTTTTTTTTGCTTAGCCGTTTTCTCCCCGTTCCAGTTTCATTAAAGTCTTGGACCCATTCACTACTGCCTGGTCCCGATTTTGCAAAAACGAACCTCCCCTTTGCTATGGCAGCCTACGGGCCTGGGTTTGTTGTTAGTATAATTTCCCGTCTAGATTTATCCATGCTTGAAACTCTGTTCTAGGTTGTTGGGGAATAATGCACTAGTCAAATGAAACCCCCACCCCCATGGTCCCGGGGGCAGGGCGGGGGATTGATCCCCTTTTGAACGAAAGTTTGTCCCCTGGGGGTGGTGCATTTGATCGGAATTGACTCTGGTTCTGGCCCCCACCTGGGGCAATTTTGGACGTTAATTTTCATGTTAATGATGTTGGTAAATAAATCTTGAAACCGTTCATGATTTTTAGATCACAGACCCAGGGGTAGGGGCATTTGATTAAAATATCTGCCCCAGGGGGTGGGGGTTTTGACAGTATTTGATCAGGGTTCAAGTCAAAGTCCCTACCCTGCCCCGGGACCATGGGGGTGGGTGTTTCATTTGACTAGTTATGAGTTTCTGGTAGGAGATCTTCAGCTAAAAGTACAATGCCAGCATAGCTAAATGATATTCGAAAGCAAATATTCGAATATCAGCTAATGTAGCTGATATCTTTCAGATATTTTGACCAGGCTGGCTCGTCCACAGATCCTGTCGCTTCATACAATCGAATCACTTTGTTGATGAGTTTATATTAAACTCGAAGTCTTTCTGCAATTTCGTTTCAGTGTAAGACCTTGTTTTGGCATCACTTTCACTCTCCAAGGTAACAAATTGGAGAAAACCTTTGTTATCACGAACGCCGATCCAGCGAAAGATAGGAAAAGGAGACTCTGATAGCAGGGAATTATTCTACTTCTTGAAGCAAAACAAATCTTTTTTCCGCTGAAACTGAACCGAGTATTGTTATGGCAACGGTTTGATTGACGTCCACCAAAACCAACTTGTCGCGACAGAAAAATTCGCAACAGTGCGTGCGTGTGTCTGAGAATGGCTATCATTTCTAAAGAAAGTCCCATTCCGTGCGTTTTATGACACCTGCACTATTATTTGAGTTTCCACGAAGTTCGAAAATAGTGTTAAGGCAAAAAGGTCTATTACAAATGCGTATATTTTCTAATAGTCTACGACTAGCGTTTCAGTACTTTGTAGGAAATGGGGGAAGGGCTGGTACTGCACCCGGAAACACATCGCAACCTCTTTCCAATTTTTCGTTCCAACACCTCAATATTCTACACTATCGAGACCTACTTCACAGTTTCATAAAAGTTTTAAATAACAGCGGGGGCAGCTTAGTGTCAACTATAACTAGTGTGAATAATAGGAAGGACGGAAATGGCGTGCCATTGACTGGTTCACCTCAATTCATGGCTCCTTTCTATCTCAAAATCGATTCCCTGCACAAATGAACTTTACCACGACTTTAACACAAATGAAGCTTTTAATGCAGTAGGGTGATCATGGAATTTCTTTGTTGATATGTAAGCTCGAAAAATCCCACAGGAACGAGCGACAGAATTTTACCTCTGGGTTTCCGAGGATGGAAAAATCCAAACGCAAAATACTTCCTAACCAAGGAAATGACGACTAATATCTTCTTCCTTCGATTCTTATTGAACGATAGATAAGTGGAATCATAACACAAAGTATGAAACACCAGAAACTCGTCCAAAATTTATGGGCCATGAAAAGTGATAAATAAGAGGGTCCTGAAGGGGTAAAATGGGAGCTGGGATTTGCCTATTTTAGGGGCTGGGAAATGGGATTTTACTCACTGGGACTGGGATTCATGATCACGAAAACAATAGAAAAATGGGAATGGGATTGAGTCTCGAGCAAAGTAAGCTGGGATTGTGGAATTTTAACTGGGATTTCAATAAAATTTTGGCTGGGAAAATGGGATTATGACCCCCCCTTCAGGACCCTCAAATAAAGAGATAAATAAAGTGTCTTCTTATATTTTTTTCATGTTCATCTTTTATCGTCAAGTTTCTCGACTGCCAATATACATCTCTACTAGTAAAATATACCTACCGTTTTATAGTAGAATCAGAATGACCAGCGAAAAAAGTTCCTGTACTCAATATTTTCAGACTCTCTGGCTTTTATATCCTTATATAGTTCTTCAATGTCATTCTCGTTCACGCATGCGTGTTTATCATCACAATTTCCAAGAATCTTCCTGCCGAGAGCACAGGTAGCCCAAGCTTACTTTTTGTATTGATTTACAAGAATTATATAGGGACTCTTCAGTGATCGATTTTTTGCCTAAATTCTCAATGAAATTTAACAGAACTCACACAGTGTCATGTTCTATCTCTTGGCATTCCTCAGAGCAAGTTTCAGGCGATTCCGACGAGTTTTACCTAACTCTAGCTCTTCCTTCAATAAAAGTGGGAAGGTACGAAGCGTCGGCCCCAAAATGGACTCCAGGTAGCTGAACTTATCCGGCCTCATATCAATTACCATTCGGAAAAGGAGTTTCGGGCAAGATTCGTTTTATAAAGGTTAGGCATTTATAGGCCATTTACATGATGGCGTCATTTGACTACCACTACCAGAATGCTTTGCGGAGTTTCTTTCTTATTCAAATTTGTTCAATCTCACGAGAATAGCCTATGAACTGAACAAAAGAAAGAGTGCAAAGGATTCTGGTAGTAAATGACTGGCCATTTTACTTTGTGTACGTCATAGGTCAGTCCTGCCATGGAGATCCGTTTCTCCACGGCAGAAATGGCCTATTATTTAGTCGGAAGGTTTTCAGAAGACGATTAATAATGAACTTAAACATTTAGATATCGATGTGCTAACGGATTACTTAGTGAGTGAGTGACATCCAGACCCCTCACAATAACTCGTTTCAACGCTTCGTGTATACACAAATTAAAAAGCTTGACATTTTGATTGGGCCTGTGCCCATACCCTGAGAGGGAGCATCCCACAACCCTAGAACTTTCATGTCCCAAATGAACTTAGGGAATGTTCATTAAATATTCCGGGGGGAGGGAAGATATCAAGGGGGACTCCCAAATTTTTATCCTATACCAAGGGGGGGCTCCAAAAAATTTTAAATTTCATGGAGGGGGGGCTCCAAATTTTTCATAGGACTGAGAAGAAATTAACTTGACGTGAAAGGGGGGGCATAGAAAAAAATCACGATATGAAAGGGGGGGTTCTAATTTTATTTTGGATATCCGTGCAAAATCTTCCCGCCTCCCCCTCCTCGGAATATTTAAGGAACATTCCCTTTTAACTCTTGCAAAAACAAAACAAAACACAGGCCCCCGCCACAAACTGAAAAGGTCCACTGCTCACCTGGTACTTTAATAATCTTTTTAAAAAATTCTGTAGTTCATAGATTTATTAGTTTGGTATATTATAAAATTGAACGCGGAACGTTTATTTTTTGGTTAGCCGTTTTGTTTTGTTTTGTTTTGTTTTGTTTTGTTTTGTTTTGTTTTGTTTGTTTTGTGTTTTTTTTTTGCCCATGCCATAGTCCTGGATCCATTCGCCACTGGCTGGCCCCAATTTTGCAAAAACGGACCTCCCCTTTGCTGAACGGGCCCGAAGCAAAACAAAATAGGACATCTCGAAAAAAGGCAAATATTTTCAAGTGTCAAATACTTAGCATTCTGATGTGTGCGGGCGTGGACTGGGCTGACCGGAAAGGCGTATTTAATCTATCCAATCCAACCGGAAGTCAGTATCCCACAGAGCCAGCGTGACTGGGCACTCAAACCAAGTCATTGGCCCGGCACAACGAAAGAAGTTCGTTTTACCTTAAACAGCCAACGAAACTCTCCTTGTGTGAACAGAAGAAACAAGAGACAGCTGCTGTCGAAGAGAAGGCGGTTTTGTGTCTTGGCTAGCCTATTTGAAGACAATATACGAAGGATTTCAAAGTCAAAAAAAGTCTTTCAAGAATTGAGGATTTCCTCTGTTCTCGACAAAGGAACGATGTTGGTGGTTTGTCTGCTCGAAGTGATACTTTTTGTTTCGTGTTTAACGGAAGGCTACAGTACCAAGAAGCTTGTGCCTCCAAGGTTTAGTATCACGAAGACTTCCAGAGTAACAGCCGTTGTAACATTTGGAGATAGGTTCAGCGGGAAGAGAAGTCATTCTTCAGGTAACGATGCTCGTTCTTTGCTAGTCACGAAAAACAAGTATTCACACTATTATGACCATATATCACTGATTATAACACGCTCGTATAGCGATTTAAACATCACATCAACGATATACACTGAACAGTGCTACTCAAAAGAATCGTCCATAATCATCTTGGATTATAGTTGTTTTGCTTGGATGAATATCAACTGAATCACCATCACTGATCTCTGTAAAGAGGTGAGAGTTCTTTTGTAAAAATGGAGAAAGGAGTCATTAATCTCACCTTTGGCCTATCGAGTTTAATGATCGATATACCGGATTATGTTTTACCGCAAAAGTTACAAAGAAAGTCGAGGTCAGAATTCTGAAGGAGCCAAGATAAACATCGTCTCTTGAGAGTTCTGATGTCGCTATGCAGGCGATTGGTTTTTTGAAGCAAATTAGTAAATCGTGAAATCTTTTCGCAAAGCCTCTGAGGAAAGACCCGGGGGAAAGAGGAATAAAGGGAAAAAATCATTTCTAAATGGACAACAGTATATTGTTCAATGGCTTTGTTTCCACATTTTTGATGAGCAGTATTTTGTAGTCTGCCTGCTAGTAATGTTCCTCCAGAACTTCCTTCCCTCTTCCCCGAGGGGTGGGAACCTGAAGGCAGTTTCTTTTGCCAGTAACCAGTTTTGTTTTCCCTGTGAAAAGTAGAGAGCATTTTGGATACTAGAGGAAGTGGCAGATTGCCAGACACGCGAGAGAGGGATATAGCTTTGTCATGATACTTGCGCGGCATAAATTAGTACTCGATACTCAATTTGAACGGCGCACATATAGAACGGGAACGTGACTTAGAACGAACTCAGTGTTTTACGCACTCTATATGCCATTCTTTGTCGTAGTCTTGACGCGTAGTTCTAAAGCGCACTATCAGTGTTCAAAGGAATGATTAACAACGAAAAAAGCTACAAAACATTTTGCGGACAAAAGGTTCTTATTTATACTCTATAAACAAGTGATGATATACTATCTACATGCGTTTTCGATTCCTGTTTTGCAAAGGCATTACACAGCGATCAGCGATAATCCTCGTTCTGTTATCTATGGCCGCCGCATTCCATTCTTGGTTGACAGAACTAGCGGAAGTACTTTAGAATATTCATTTACAATTCTGCCCTTTAGAAAGGTCTCTCGTTGATGTGTCCGGCAGTACTTTCAGAAATGGCCGAGGCACGATGAGTGATGTCAACTGACAGTATGCACGTACTACGAACTAAAGGAACGTTTTTTGCGTATTTCTTCTTCTTGTCCGTGATCCCAGAGCGTCTCAGACAGGCGCGTAGCAAAGACTGGGGGTTGCCGGAGACACGCGCCAACCAAAACTTGCGTGTGGGATGTAAAAACCGTTTTTGGAGCTGCGCCCGGAGCTGGGACCTCACCTCAAAGTCAGCATCTCGCTATGATTCTGCTCACTTATCCAGTAATATCTTTTCTCATTAGGCTTTCTAGGATCAGCAAAGGCGACCAGTAGTAACATTTCTTCCCCGATTGCGCATGCTCTGGATAGCAACAGCTCCACCGAATGGACGTCCCCTGGTGTGTCACGTGACAGCACAGCTCAGGAATTAAACATAACGTTATCACTTGGTCAGGTAAGCCGGGAGGGAGGCCAGCCATATTGGATGACAAGGGAAGAAGTCATTATCCTTGCGTATTAGATTGTCATTGAGCAGTTCTTATGCTAAAGAATCCGGGGCCAGTTGGCCTTCAGAGCAAGAAGTTAACAGTTCTCAGATCTCCGCGGCTGCCTCAACATTTTGATTTCTAATCTATAAGTTCTAGCTTTAAACACCCCCTAAAACAGAGCACCGATGAATGGGTAAAGTGCGCACCGGTGATACTAGCATCGCAGCTGAATGAACTACTACTCCTCTGTTACTTTTATTCTCTGCATGTTTTGCGTGAGCAGTGATGGTTTCCCAGACGCTGACATATTACATTTCTTTCATTCGCTTTTGCAGAACCTGGACTTGACCAGTTTTACCATACGAGCAGGCAGCACACCCTTGCCGGGGATCTGGGTACTAGAGGTTTGGAATCCTTATCGACCCGAGTATCTGGTGTGGAGAGCCTACGTCACCAGACCATCAGAGTGTGCAAAATATTTCAAACACGATCAAAGGAGGTGTATTGTACGACGAAAGGCGAGATTCACCGAACACATAACGGTATTGGATTTTTTTGTCTATTTTGTTGGTTGGTTTGGTTAGGTTTTTACTGTATCGGAAGAGCAAGGAATTGGCCGTTTGAATTGTTGGCGAACGTGTCAATTACGTGCCATTCACTCCTAATTACTTATTCCCAGTTTTCGCGTAAGAGCGCAACGACTGAGCCTGGAATGAAAAAGAAATGTTCTAGTCATAGTCTCGGAAATATCTATGAGATTAGCGTGCATGAATGAGTCCCAGTCGCCATTACAAATTCATCGCCACCGCAAATTATAGCAGTGACGCAACACTCAACTGATCGAAGAGAGGAAAGGAGAATTTGAGGCGCTTTTGGCAGCTGCTATACGTGCCATGTATGACCCAATATCTCAGCTATAATTTGATTGAGGGTATTTTGCGATAGGCGAAAACAACCTCTTTCTTAACAGTAGATTTATATTCTCTTAATTGTTTTTAAGGTCCATAGTTTAACATCAAGGCTACGTCTGGGATTCCTAAAACTGAGATCACTGGAAAGTCCTATGGATTATTATTCGATTCAGGATCTCGAGATCCAGGGTCGATGTTGGTGTTACGGTCATGCTGACGCATGCGCACTATCACATGATGGTCGGATGGAGTGCGCATGTCAGCACAACACCTGTGGTGTTCATTGCCAACGATGTTGTCATGGTAGCGTCAAAGGAAGGAAGAAGTCGAAGCGCGCCCCTTGTATAAGTAAGGAATATCTTATTTGTATTGCATCATACCCTTCCCTGCCATAGTTTGCCCTGCCCTGCCCTTCCTGCCTTTCCTTTCCTTCGCATCCACCTTTCCATTTATGCCTGCACTGTCCTTGTTACATACATAAGTGATGGTTCCAAACACTAGCGACATCACGTCGCATCAGTTTTCCCAATGGAATCGAAATCTTGTCCCACGAACAACAACACGTTATCTGGTTTACCAAGTACTACAAAGATTAAGGGATCATTTTAGTTCATTTTCACAGGACAGTAAAGAGTTGAAACGATTTACAATACGTTTTACGCGATAAAAGGTTTCAATTCCGAGATATTCTAGTTTGCTTGTCGAACTTGTGGGACATAGCAACGGTAACTAAGTGAAGCCGGAACCTTGAAGTATTGGCTATTAATGTCTTCGATCTTCACAGAAATGGAGAACTTGAATACCTCGGTATCACCGATGCAAGGCGACCAAGGAATACCTCACCAGCGTAAGAGCAAAAGACCTAATTCGATGCGTGACAATGTTGTCCCATTGCAGACCACGTGTCATTCCCTAGAGCATCATATCTTTGTCTAACGGTTGTGCATGAGAAGACACATGAATATGGATGCACCTTAAACAAAGAATCATATTCTCTAGGGAATAACACGTGGTCTGAAATGGGAAACATTGTCACGCAGCGAATAAGGTCTATTGTATAACGATGTTTGTAATATCAATACAGTATAAACCTGTTCAAGATGATATATTCACAAAAAGAACTTTTTTCCAGTTTGCTACTGCAACAAGTTTGCGACACAAGGAATGCAGTGCAACCCAACCTCGTTCAACAGTGGCTGCAACTGCCTTCCAAACTACCGCGGCAGAAGATGTGAAAGCTGCATGCCGGGATACTATGGGTTCCCAAGCTGCTTACGTAAGGATATGGATATGTTTTTACTCAAACATGTAATAAATAAAAAATAAATTGGGGTTGGCTAATCATCCCCCTTGCAGCTTAGTTGCTGAATTGCGTGGACGTAGCTCAACGTGGCCGAGTGGAAGGCATACAAGGGCGCCTCTGGCTGCCGCCATACGACTCGTGTCTGGCCACGAAGCACAGCCTAGATCGAATCAGGGTTGGTTTTTGTGGAGGGAGGAAAACTTTCGAACCAACAAATTCAATTCACATATGATATGCCAAGTCCGGAACATCCTTAAACTTTCTTGCGTATAAGTAAGCACCCTCAGACGTTGGGCTATAAGGTAGGTATTAACATGGTTCTACTCTTATCGTTCTCAGCATGCAAGTGCAACCCCGAGGGCTCGACAAACTTAGTGTGCAACCAGAGGACAGGAAGATGCCCGTGCAAAACGAGGATCCGAGGAATGAAGTGTGACTTATGTCCGCTGAGTCACTATGACTTTCCAAGGTGTAAACGTAAGTATGTTGGGTAAAACAGACAGACATACTCGATAGTTTGGGGTTATATATCTGGGTCAATGTTGTAGTGCATCATGGGAGTATTTCCAAGATGGCGCATACGGTTTTCTCAAAAATTGTCCGTGATCACTGGTATTTGATACCCCAAGGCGGGACTGTGTGTAATGTTCATCAAAGACAACAGAGAAATCATTTCATCTAAGGAAGAAATGAAGTCCCAATGTTTGCTTTGAAAATCGCGTTTCGTTATATTCCCCTTGCTATTTACTTCAAAAGATTAACGGCCCGAAATGTCAGTGTTGTTAATTGTTTATCAAGAATTTTGTTTTGTTGCTTCCAGCCTGTTTATGCAGTAAATCTGGATCATACAGCTTCCTTTGCCATGCCAAGACAGGCCAATGTTCTTGTAAAAATGGAGTGTACGGTCGCAGGTGTAACAAGTGTCCCGCCGGATATTATAACTTCCCCTTATGTTGGTGTAAGTTGCAATGACAGGTCATGTGATCTTTCTTTCTCGAAACGAGCTAGCAGTTTTGCCAAAATGAAAAGACTGCCTAGATTTAAGTGACATTTGCAAACCATGTCTAGAAGGGCAAGTGGCGTTGAAATTCAAACCATAAAACCCCATAAGAGGATACGTACCCCAAAGGGTGCTATTATTGCTGCGCGCGTACAAGGTACGAGGAACATTCTCTCTGCAGCTTGCAACCATTAACGTTGCGCGCAAAGTTGCGCGATTTTGTTGCTCGTGTTAGGCGCCTCTATCTCAATCTGAATTTGAGAGCTTCACAACGTGCAATAAAGATCCGGCTTGATGCGCCACTGTTCTTGTGAGGCAAGTTTCAAATACGAGTTGCTTTTGGTATGTTCCAGGGTGCAACTGTAATCCCAAGACCACGACTGACGATGTCTGTGATAACAATGGCAAATGCCTGTGCAAGAAGAACTTCATGGGAGACTCGTGCAACAAATGCAAACCCGGATACTATGGATACCCACAGTGCACGGGTAAGTACACAGCATCGCCGCCATGTTGGCGGTATTCGACAAAAGATTTCTTGTTATTAAACTTCCAACATGGCCGCAACTTCTTTGTCTTGTTTGCGTTGCAAATGCAAATGCAAATTTATTTTACGTCGATTACACAGGGAGTGATTGCTCACTCTCCAGAGGCTCATGACCAAGATGTTCGATGCCAGATCGAATTGGAATTTAGAAGTTGATTTTTATGGAGGGAAGAAAACCCGGAGTAACCGGAGAAAAACCCTCGAAGCACAGGAGAGAACCAACAAACTCAACTCACATAAGACACCGAGCTCAGCGGGGCTCGAA
>WUCR03000641.1:0-11841 GCA_009858155.3 Phymanthus crucifer
CGCTTTAGTTATCAAATAAGATAATAAGCCATTACCCTATGGCCGATGACACCTCTTGGGCCTGGTGGTCCTTGGCCTCCCTTGAACGAAAGTAATGTATCAGAACAGTTACTAAGTTTCGTTTGTAATTACAATGACTGACCCAAGCGAAAATCTGCCATGATGGGTTTGTTCTAAGGCTACTCACAAGTTTTCCAGGACTGCCAGTTAGACCCATTGGACCAGAATCCCCGTGGAATCCCTTCAAAAAAGAGGGTTATTAGGATTATTATTAAAAGAGGCACCAGGATTGCTTCATAAATAAGACATCAACTGTTAAACGTGAGAAACAACAACGACAACAGATTTAACAACATCAAGCGCAGAGGTTTCCAGAATAGCTTCTACTAGGATACAAACCTTCTTGCCTTGTTTTCCATCGAATCCCATCTGTCCAGGGAGGCCCTGTATGTATTCAGTTAGAGAAACACAACTTGATCAATATCCATGTCAGTTTAGGTAAATAAAAAACTATTTGATATGCGAAGCAAGCTATGAGCACCTACCTGAGGTCCTTCAATGCCTTGTATGCCTTGCAGGCCCATGTTCCCAGGGTTACCCTTATCGAAACACAAGCAATACCAACAGATAAGAAGTACACGATCATTGTGTTGCAAAGTCTACACATCAGCGATAATTTATCTATTCTTTATTGGTTATTCTGCACCACATCTTTATCTATTCTTTTTTGCTATTTTATGCATGTTTGACATAGTTAGTACTCTAAACGATTTTGTATTTACCTGTTCACCCATTATTCCACGGGTTCCTTTTTTACCTTGCATACCCTGGAAGGGGATATAAAAGATAGCCTTAAAATTTCATGTCACAAGCAAAACATTGTCTAACAGGGGCGGATCCAGGGGAGGGGTGCAGGGGGTGCGCACCCCCCCTGAGATGAGCGATTAACGATAAATTATGCCTTCATCGTTATCCATTTTTAATGCTCGAGTCCCGAACATAAATGGTGCACCCCTCCCTGAAATAATTCCTGGACCCGCCCCTGTCTAAACATTAGTATTCCAGTGCGAATACCACATGAATGGGTGTGTCACCTCATGTAGATTGTGCAATAGTCTGTATGCCACGTATATACCTGATGTCCGGCATAACCAGTGTGTCCTTGGAGCCCCTTGGGTCCCTGCAAAAAATGAAAACATGGTTCAATTTATAAAACTGTCTAATGACCAATGCTATATACAATTCTTTTTCTCACTGGACTTATGGATGTTTCTTCTTCGTTAGCCTGGTGATCATCGGTCAGAGACTATATGCATGCATGCATACATACATACATTTGTAACATAAAACAGCATGCCTTAAGTGCCGTTATTCTCTGTAGCCCGCAGCTTTAGCTGGCTGTAAGAGATGGTGGCAAGACGTACAACTTACCATCTCACCTGGTGGGCCGAGGGGTCCGCGAGCTCCTCTAGGTCCTTCTTCGCCCTTTGTTCCACGAGGAAAGAAGAAATTTGAAATTGAAAATCGAATGAAATTATAATGCTATATGTGGTCTTAAAGGAGGATGCATGCTCAAATAAATACTTACGTTCTCTCCTTTAATCCCATTGAACCCCTTTACGCCTTTAGATCCCGCATGACCCTGAAACATGAACTTGATGTTAGTACCTGATGGAATGTATATTCAGTGACATTAATGTGGTTGACAGCGACGACGATGATAATGATGACTAACTAGTTAATGACAACAAGGATATTTTGTACTTTATAACGGAGGACCTTACCACAGGCCCAGGCCACCCACGGCCACCAGCTCGACCAGGATCTCCTCTTGGTCCCTAGGACACGCACACAGATGTATAAAAAAATACGCAAATAATGATTACGAAATGAATTTAGGGATAAGTTTTACAGCTATAATGGAAACTAACCCTTCTGCCAAAAGGTCCTTTTTCGTTGATAATAACGTGAGTGGGGCGGGGATCCTTGAAAGTAAAAATGAACAAAAGCAAAAGTGAATATTCCATAATGTTAGAATCTGCAATATTTAGTTCAACGAATCATGGCCATTCACAGAATCTCTCTTACACTGTAGTCGCAATTCAGTGTCTAATACCTACTGTTGGTATGAAAGTAGGAGTTGGTATGGGAATATCTGGTCCTTTAGGGCATATTGGGTAAGTCTTGGCACAGTGTTCAGAAACCCCATCTGATCCAATCATCAAGGTTAGTTCGCAAACGTTTTCCTTGAAAGAAAGAAATCAAGAATTTGAATTTCAAGTACTTGACTATAGAAAGCATCTGTGATAAATATTTAGCTTCACGACGTTTTCGTGAATGGAAGACAGTGGGAATTGCAGTCAAGGGTTCAGCAGGAGATTTCGAGGAATCGTCAAAACCCTAAAATGGCGCTATCAGATCCCCTAAATGATAAATATGAGCCCCCTAGTGAATGATTACTCTCAGTCATTGTAGCAATGGCTTTGTGAATCACGGAAAATCCCCGTAGGCGACATCCCTTCTGTTGCTGGATTATCACTTTTGTTCCTTTTATTTCCAGTCAGTTCCCCTTTCCCATTCCTTTTTCCTATTTCCTTTTCACCTTATTATCATATATCTGCTAGTGATCATTTCCTCTAAAGAACGATGAACGAGACTCGAAACAAGAAAGACGTAACCTGCTGTTAGCAAATAACTAATGAGCCATTAACGTGAAATTATATATACTGACCCTAACATCCTCTCTCGTAGGAAGGTTTGGTATTACAGTCACAGCAATTCTATCCCATGGAGGCAAGTCCGATGACCTTTCAGGAAATGGTATTCTTTGTACTGTCCGACAGTCGTGGAGAAGAAGTTCAAGCCCACGATAGATGACAACGAATTTTTGCCATTCTTCAAAAACGTAATCCGGTTTGTGTATCCCAAGAATATTTTCTCCTTTTTGAAACGTAACCTGTCCTTTACTAATCAGTAGGCTGAATAAGGTCTCAGAAGCATTAGCCGATTCAGATTTAACACTTACGTTAAAGGCATTTACTAATTTTGAATTTATCGTGAAAAGAAGCGAAAATTCTCTAGTGGTGTCATTTTGGGTAAAATAATCTGGGAGTTTCAAAGAAAATGTTTGCGAACGTTCCAAAGTCACTCCATCTGGATCTGTTTCTCTCCATCCGAATGCTTTGGGAAGATCAACAGCTGTAAGAAAAATCAACGTTTGTAGGTCAGTCCGGAGGGCAACACAGTGGCAGTCAACGGAACAAAGTGGTAAAGACCCCTTGCACTGATTCCCAATCAGGGGGGCAAAACAAAATAATTTCTCTTTCTGAGAATCAAGTCTTTATAAGTAATCATCCATGCAAAAACTAGGCATGCTGCTATTGTTCCACGGCATTTCACGTTTCCTACGTCAAAATGGTCTCATTGGAAGCGACATCAAAATTTTGACGAGAAAAAGCAAATTGATGTTAAAAATGGAAAACATTTCCTTTTCACTTCCTGCTCGCTATTTTAGCTAGAAATGCGCTATTGAATACCCGTGGAAAAATATTCGAGCATTTTCTTGCAACTAACTGCTTTTGGTAAATTTTCCATCTAAGCCATGGGAAGGTGTTGTTCGACAACAGCGTGCTTCGCCGTTTGGGTGCCTAGTTCTTATATACGGACCATTACTTAATGTTATGAAATTTTGTCTCCCAGGAAGGCTTTAGTGCAGGAGGTCTAGCTAAGGCGTCAGGGAACGCAAGGAAAGGGGAAGGGAAAGGGGGAGAAGTGAAGTGAAGGGAAAGGAAGGGGATGAAAGAAGGGAGATCTTCATAATACGACTTCAGCCGTGGGTTTTATGAAGAACGCAGACATGTATTTTAATCCTCCAGTTTTAATCCGCAGCGAATTAATCTTCTCGGTAAAGTCGAGGGGAGGAACAAGTGTTGTCATCATCAAAGGCCCTATCTTGGGTGCCTGTCTGTTCTCGAGCTAAGATTGGCCAAAACTACAGTAAGTTCGTTTTACTTACCTTTACAATAATATTCTCAACTACCATATCCAAATCAACTACTTGACTTCATACTTGGAGGTATTTAACTCCACTTGAAGGATTTAATCGTGTCTAAAAATTATTTTTGATGTGTGAAACCCAAAACCTCCCCGAAGAACGCATTTCATCTAGTCTGGCGTCAAACTGGCCTTGAAATTTCGAGGGGCTAAGTCATAAACTATTGAATACTTGCACCAAAAATAACTGTCTCTTTGAAGAACAGACTTGTGTCATATATATAAATATATATGTTTACCTTGAATGGCTACCGAGGACTGTCCATAGGCAATGTCAACGAAGAAATTGGCAATCGCAAGGATAACAGCTACAAGGACCCCCTGGCTGTCAAGATATCAATATGTCACCATAAAGAGTAACAACAAATTGTACATGGAAATACTGGTAACAAAGTATACGGCGCAGTAATGGCATTTGCTATCAAACGGTAATTAACGCCACGACACTGATAAGAAGAACACCTAATACTGAAGTGGAGGAAATCCCATTTTTTTGTAGTGAAGATATGGCGGGAGGTAGAAGGAAGGAGCTGACGATACATTCATTTAAATCTACTTTTGCTTCCTAAGATCATGAAATTCATTTCTCTTCCAGACCATCGTACGTGATAAAAAAAGATTATTAAAAAAGACCAGGCAAAGAGGAAGTAATTAACGTAAACATTAAAGGCCAATGATGTTATATTTTTGCTTTACAAATTGATAACATTATTTTAAAACTATAATTTAGGAATCTATAGGCATTTAGATGGGTAATGACGAACTAAGATGGTTAGGTTTTTCCTGGAAAAATTATAAGTATGGCTCTTTTGTGGCTCTTATCACTTATGTAATGCGCTTTATAGTCAAGCTCTTAAAATATCTCAAGATATACATATGCTTAGGTAATTATAACAAGAAAATTGCATATTCTCTTGTCATCATCGCTAATCACCACCGCAAATTACAGCAATGGCGCAGCTCAACGGAGGTCGGACTGAAAGCTTGTGAAGGCGCCTCTGGCAGCCGCTATACAGTCCATGCATGACCCCGGAGCACAGCTCTAACCAGTTCGAATTAGGTAGGGTTGATTTTAAGAGGAGGGAGGAAAAACCGGAAAACCGTAAAAACCCTCGGAGTCAGAAAGAGAAAAAAACCAATTTAGCTCACATGAGGCGACTGGGATTCAAAACTCTCTCTATGTGGTATGTAAAACCTGTCAACAAGATTTTCAGAAAAGGGTGGAAAATGATAACGCTTGATAAACACATACCTAAAGGGGAGAAAACGAATGTCGTGACATTGTCTAAAGAGGCCTTATAGATTGTTACATTCAGTGGCTTTCGTATGAGTTGGAACAGTAGAAGCTAAGAGGTTTATTTAGAATCAGCTTATCACTCACTAACTAGATTAGGCATGATTGCATAACTCATACTATATTTGGTAAGTTTTGGTTCCCCTCCGGTTACAGTTTTGTTGAATGTAAACGAAGGATATTTTCCTAGTCGCGACCTTACGATAAAATTTTGTGTACATAACCTCCAATATTCAATGGTAAACAAATTAGTTTGAAAACATGATACGTTGTTACAATATTGTGACATTATTTTATGAAAGCTGTGTTGAAACGTACAGCAATATCTACTAAGGGGCATGTTTAAGAAATAGCCAGCAATATCACAATATCATTTATGGCTTGCATTCTTCTTGCCTGAATCAATAGACAGATATTCAACAAAATGTCATTTTTTTCTAGCATTTGAGAATAGCATTGAAGCAGAACCCTTGGATCCCATGTGTTTTTCAAAAGTCATGATTCCAAAGTAGCCTCATTGAATGCAAATGAAAGCTCAGGTGAAGTCAAATCCTGCATAAAGTATAAACAGCAGGTAACTGTTCCAAAGCAATTGGCCAGTAACTTGCCAATGAATGCAATTTCAAATTTCAATTCATGACTAACCACATGGAAGTTTAGATTGTTACAGTTCAGCCAGAGGTCAAAGGTCTTTGGGAATGTGTGTTGACAAATGAGCAGCATGGATTACAGCTTGCACATAGCATTTAATGCTATCAAAGGATAATCGAAGAAGAGCTGGTGTTATTCAGTATTTGTATGCATCAAAAACAAAAACAATATCAAATTTATAAAAAAAGGTTGTGAATGCAAAATAACCATCTTGACTAAAACAATATGAAGTATATAATTAATACTTACAGATAACAAGTAACATGGATACATATTAGAGGAACTAATGTGCATTTGCTGATACTCCTTAATTCTTACAGCTGTAGTGGTGGGTCCAATTCCCAAATCAGGGTTGACTTATAAGTTGACATAAGTGGTTAAAATAGCCCTTATGTCAAGGTGTACTGGCAGATTGCATACATTGTAATGAAACATCAGTGAGCATGGTGAGGCTCTGTGGTATGGGCATCTTATGGATCATTGAATTATGAATTTATAATGTTTTCTCTAAACAATTCATATATCAATGTGTGTGTAAGACCATTCTGGAAGGTGATTTTCAAAGCACATTATATGAACAGAACAAATGTTCAAAACAGATAATAAAATGATTAGAAAATATCAAGGGTCAAAAACTGTGGGATAAAATTAGATCTTTTTCCAACTTCAACTAAACTGCCTGATATCATTGACTTGGTATTATATATAAAAGCAAAACCATGGATTATAGGCATTTACATGTGCAATAACAGAAATATTGTGAATATTTGGATGAGCATGCTTTTACTAATAATAGTCATAATATCCATCAAATCTTTATTTTTTGTGACAAGAAAATACAGCAGTTTAATTTAGTAGTTTTTTGTTCATTAGAAACAGTTGTTACTATTGTTCGAGTGCATTATAAGGAATATAAGCTTTATCATTGAATTACCATGATATCAAAACAAATATTCAATATTCTATGTAATCATGGTTTCAATTAGTATTGTTTATCTTATCATTTACCATTTGTTTGTTGCATACAGGTAGTGTTATTCCATTTCTTATGAAATATCTATGTTATTTAAAGCCAAGACAAACTCTGTAAAATGTTATATTTAAATGAATATCATAGTGTGTATGGATTAAATAATCAATTCTGGGTGTTACTGTAAGCTACACGTTTATAAGTCTGTTGGTGATGGATTCGAACAATAATGATACATCATTGACAAGTAATATTTGAACAAATTACAATAATAGTTCATAGGTTCACATTTCAGCACAGGTTATTATTATGGTCAGGTTGAAGAGTAAAATGAAAGAATGAAAGAATGATGCAATCAAATGTTACTAACATACACATTTAGTATTAGCAATTGACTAATGAAAAATATTTATTCCACAGTACGTTATTATTTTAATTTAAAAACACAAATAATTGCATAATAACTAATGTAAACAAATACTGTTATTTTGAGTCTGAAAACTAAGATTACAATAACAACAAAACATGCACAACCCCATATACTTTGCTAATATTCTGTTAAGATTATATTATTGTACTGATGTTGAATGAGACATATGTATGAGTGTTTGCTAATAGTCATGTAGCATAAATCATATCTGACCTGGGCTTGGATAGCTGGCCCTTAATCCACCACATGAGAAGTCTACATACAGTGCTTGGAACTGTGGAGTATATTAAAAAGATAGCTATAAATCAATGGTCATAAAATACTACTAATGTGAAAATCTTAAAGTCTAACATTAGTCAATTCATCACTAAGTGTTCTGCATGTTTTTCGAGGAATCTGCAAGAAGGAAACTACTGCTTGACGACAGAAATAAACCTTACACCGAGCGTCTAGGAATTCTGTAATATACCACGTTCGAAAACGTCCAGCCTGCTCGAAATGTCAGAACACAATGCCCACCTATCGCTTAGTGACTCTTCGATAATGCTGCCATTGATGCTTTACGCTTCAAAGCTGAAATTTTCAAAGACTAGCGCACGTAAGGCCTTAAGATTTTTAGAACTATACCTACCTAAAACAAGCGAAGCAAGGAGGGAGTTTTGAGCAAGAAGCAAGAACCATGACAAAACAGTAACATAAATATAGACTTTTAGCCAAGTAACTTAAAACCTACGACGAATCAATTGCCACGACAGATCAATGCCCTTGCATGGCATCGCGAATTGCGCGCAACTAATTTTACCTTAATAACAAACTTCGAGGTAAGAACCACTTATGATAAAGATATCCAGACGGTGTCCTACCTGATTGCCCTTTCTACATAGGACAGTTGCCGAGCTAGAGGATGAGTACTCCACTGTGCTTTTAACAGGGCCGCCGAAATACGGCCGCAGGAGACTGGAATCTAAGGTGCTCACAACAAACTCGTTATTGTGGAGGCTGCGTTACATGTAGGATACGAGCACTGAAATTCCAGTAAAATACTTTGGACCATCATTCCAGGTGGGTAATGAGAAGAGGGTGGAGGTCATTTGGGGAATCGAGTTTTGTACTGGTTATCTGAAATTCAAGTTTGCGATCTCCTCTGTAGTCTGGAATAGAAACCCTCCCTGTACTAAGTAACGCCAGACATCCGAGACTACAAAAAGGTATTGTGACAGACAAATAACACCGAACAAGGCTGACCGTTCCGTTTTTTCTTCAAAACCATGTGACGTAATTGAAAGACTTTTAGCATATAACGACAAGCTTCTCAAAACAACCAAGATGGTTTATATCTAGGAAGTGTAGATTTAGGTGGTTATTTTTAGCAATAACTATTCAAGTTACCACTTTTAAAAATATTGAGTAATACTATCGAATTTACCAGAACTGTCTTATAGGGACGTGATTGCGTCTGCGGGTGGCGACATTTTAAAAACACTTGTAATTATATTCAGCCTAGAAAACGATTTAAAGGAAAGAGAGCGTAAAAAGCGCCCTCAGAGAATTGCTTTATGGCATAGACAGAAGAAACTCTCATTTTGGGGTCGAGCCCTTGTAGTCTAGCGATGGCACGCGAACTTAGGAAACAAGTTTTTCACGGCGGCCAGGAAGGACAGCAACAATGCAATTTTTTTTGCATGACAAAGAAAATTTATTTCCCAAAGGAGAAAATTTCTTTTGTTTTGCCCTCAAACATGGCTGCCATGACGTCGCATGAAAAAACCTCTATAATCGAGAATTTCCGTAATAAATGTATTGTCTCGTTTTGCATACAAAGATAAAAGGAAAAAGTCCGCAGCCGCAGTGTCCAAGAAACTACATCCCTGGTCCCAAGATTCAAAAATATTTGTCATAAACCATCAATGTAATTAATGATGAAACGCGTTCTACCCCTATGGTTTCCTAAGCTATTACAACCTTGCCATTAGCAGCAGGGCCTTAGCGGGATCTCGATCAATGAGGTGAAATGTAAAGTATGACCCTCACAATAACGACAGGAATCCAACATCATAAATGGAATTCAAGTGCCAAGATTTTTTTCGGAGAAGGTTTGGAATCCTCGCTGCGCTTATCGAGCGGATTGAACTCGCACTAGACGTGAAGAGTTTTCAGAAGGAAACAACCCGCTAAACTACCTTTTCCGTCTCCCCCACCCCTCTTCCCCAAATCCCGGCGATTCTTCATATTGATATGATTATTTGTTTTGGAGTGATTTGGTGTAATCTGGTCTAAATTGTTCAGAATCATGTTAGTTGCGCATTCAACTGAAAGACACCATAGCATTCTGATGAATTTGCACTCTTGATATGCCAAGCTCATTTTTAGAGAATGGTTGACAGAAAGGCAGATTCAAAAAGAACCTGGCAAATGAACTTGTCGTCTTATATGCCGGAAGGCTTTCAAAATTACCGTGGGTTTTAATGATTAAGATTAGTTGACACTTCAGTGACGAAAGTAAGGCCAAGTAGAAGGTTGAAGCTCCAATTCAGGTGTCGTCCTGTTTTAGGCTTTCTTGGATCGTATAGTCAGACGAGAACTACCTAGAAATTTACTTATGTCGAGAAGATGACCCTGAATAATCGAAAAACAGCAACAAGTCTAATGAGGATGAAACGAGTCGAGTCGAACCGCAATACACCTTTCGGAAGCGAGGCTCCATAGCCAACACGCGTTTGCTCTTTACCGTATTTTGTAGCATTCCAGCTGTTTTTTTCTCATCAAGATTGTGAATATCTTGTTTTATCTCGCCTTTCTCTTCTTTATCCATCCTTTCCTCCATTATATATACAATACCACGGGGAAGCTTTTGGCCATGGAGCTTGTTTCCGAGCATAACCAGAAAGGCATATTCTAATTTCTTTTCTTTCGAATCTCTTCGTTGAGTGACCAGATTGTTTCTTTCGTTCTGTTCCCGGAAGATACCCGCAGAGCCTCAAAGAATCGGATATCATTATGGCTTTTCTGAACGGAAAGTGAATTCCCCCTTTTTTCCGATTAGTTAACTTGTTTGAGCAATAACGGTAAACCATCGGTGCAAGTTACTAAGATTACTCAAACTGAGCGCATCTATAGTTTGCCATGTAGTTTTCGAGAGGACCCATATGCTGCGCTCTATACATCATGCAGAGCAGACATAAAGGAATGTTACAAAAAACTCTGGGATTATAGCAGTTCACTAACGAAAGGCATGATTACTGAGATAGAAATTTACTTAAACGTACAGCCGACAAACATAGAATGCCCTAAGCGCGTTCTTTTCCTCGTTCCTGCTATCATCTTGTATTGGCAAATAGCTATTGCTGTACAAATTGTCTCCAATTATCTCATCATGTTAAGTCAAATAAACATGAAAGTTTATTTTAACCTTTGTAAATTGCAATGGCCCGTTTTTAACACTGAACCGTACTTATTTACATATGAAATTTCCTTTAGTACACATATGGAGTGAATCGTGCAACATTGAACGAGATAATTGTTCCGCCAAATTCGTCGTTGTCATCGATCTGTTTCATCAATGAGACAACTACTAAAAGTTATAAACAATAGTTTAATCTTACCAATGAACTGCTGTGAAACAGTATTGAAAAACAGTTGGTCATCTTCTCACTACGGATTGTTGTGCCGCGGTTGAAGACGTTGCCAGGCTGTACCTTATACGTTTTGCATATCCGTATATAAGACACCTAGTGTTTCCTTAAAATTCATCAGTTCACTCTCCAGTTGCCCTGCAGGTTTTCAAAAGTGGTTCACCAAGTTAGAACAAACACAATACAAAAGAACATCTTCATTCTGGGGTAGTGTTTTCTTACTGAGTAAGATTCTCTAAGAAGCGATACAACCTTTAATGACCCTATTGCGAACAGCATAATAGAAGAAATGGAAATATTGGAATAATAGTGATAAGTAAAATAAATTGCTGGTTCAGTTGAAAACACGTATGCGACCAAATGGTGGGATAAGAAAATTGGGAGTTACATAACGGAATTAGATAATAAGACCATTCTTTTTGACAAAGTATTTTTCAAATAATAAGCTTACTTATTCGCTCCAATGCAGCAAAGTTTTCTTGTAGCTTTTCCTCGATTGTTTGACTGTGCTCTTCGTATGAGCGTACAATTGCTTCTTCGAGGACGGTACAGGACTTCATTACTTGCATTTCAAGGGCTTTTTTAAAGTCTAATAACGGCAAGTAATGTGTTAATTGAAAGTCAGGTGTATGTGTTTGGGGTGGGGGTGGGTTGGGGGAGATATATGTTATGCACCTATCAGCGGCTTCCCCGTCGGGTCGATCCCCGGGCTGACTAGGGAGATGGGTAGGAGAATATAGGAGGATTGGATCAGGTTGTTTCCCCTGGGGTCGGGAAAATTCGTGACATTGATTTTATGGTTATAAAACTG
>WUCR03000695.1:0-11840 GCA_009858155.3 Phymanthus crucifer
GCCCAGCCTTGGAATCGGGAACTACTAATTACTACGTACATCAATCAAGACTAATTAGTCGGTACCTTTTGTATATTAGGCTGGCTACAGCGAAAAACCCATTGAAGGACTATTAGATTTTTGAGGGGAGGGGGGGGGGGTGGGCAATTTATTTTTTTCCTCTTTAAAGTCGTGATCGAATTTTATTTTTTGTTTTTTGCTTAACTCTCCCCCCCCCCTCCCCCCTTAAAAGACCCTTTTCTGATCGGAAAGCAATTTGCGCGATACCACACTACTGCTGATGATATGCTTTTATTGATATGACTGAGTTGTGGAATGTTACATTGAATTAATCAGCGGTTTTATCACCAACCACAAAAGGTTCTGATTTTCTTGTCTTGTAATAATTACCTTGATTTACACCAGTTGCGCTTATAGAATTACAAGTGCGCATTTGTCAAGTGTAAAATGCTTGTGTTTATTAGTTTTCCCACAGGCTTATTATAGAGTTTTCGAGATTCAATTTCTCGGTGAAATTTAACTTTAAAGTCCCAAGACTTTACAGTAAATACTAGTTGATTGGCATGATCTTAGCAGCAAATACAATTTCTGTAAGTAAATGAGTTCGAACTGTTGATGGTTAATCCCTCCAATGAGCGTATAAGTAATATGATACCACTGAGACTTGTCCTGGACAGGAGTACTCGATTAGAACAGATCGAATAGACGAATGACAATAAAAATGCTTTTTACGAATATTTCCCTTAATAAAAATAAAATAATCTAGATTTTTTACATATACAATCAAAGATTTTACTTCTATTTTTTTTTTTTAGACAGTGTGATATATATGGTTTTGACGAAAATTTTTTTCCAGTGTATCCTTAAATGCAAAGCATTTTCCCTTAAATTCAGTTTTAGATTGGTAAAAACTATTTTAGAAGCGATCTATATGGTGTGCCTGAAACAGGGGCGTATCCAAGATTTGTCATGGGGGAGGGGGTCCCTACATACCAAATTGTCACTATGACGTCATAGCAATCTTTTGTTTTAGCACAAACTATATGTTATTTTTATGGCTTTTTGTGTTAGAGGGGGGGTCACGGGCACCCTGTGACCCCCCCTGGATACGCCCCAGCTGAAACGGTTTAATTTCAGAGTTTGACCATCCATACTCCTCTGATCTACACTAACGCCTCGTTGGTATTGTCTTTCAACACCTGTAAGAAAGTCTTCTCCATTTCGACATTTCTCTCCTTAATTTGCTGTTTCTGCTTTTCTAGCCACTTGTCAATGTGGTTGCGATCAATGCCCACGGTAGGAATGGAGTCTAAAGTGGTTGTCACCGCGGGAATGACGAACACAAATGCTTGGCAATTTGCTCGTACTTCGCTGGCCCTATTCTTCATCATGATATAGTGAAGCTTCTTTCGATCTTCCTGGCTTCCTTCTCCCGTTTTAAGAAATTGCTGTAACTGGTTTTCCATTACAGAGAAGAAACCTGCAACTGTTTGCAAGCCCTTTATAAAGGCATTCAGTGCAGGAATCAGCATCTCTTTCACGATCAAAGCTGCAGCTTCTTGTAGGTCGGCTTGCTCAGACGTAGCTTTTGCAACTGCTTGGTCTTTGTCTGCAAGGGCTCCCAGTATTGGCGAAGCGAAGAAATTGACAAAAGGAATAAACGCAAGACCGATGGCCCATCCCTTTTTTGTTGCGGCGGAATGTTCAAGCGTCTTAGCTATTTTGTCATATTCTTGTTGGAGCTCTGTGAATTGGAGCATGATTTCTGCAGCTTCAGCCTTTCTCCTGTTAAGTTCAATCAGCATATCTTCATGCATCTTGATGGTCATTTGACAGAGCCCTCGGTACCTCTTAGTTTCCTCCAGTATGTCAGGTAGAAGCACTGACCATTGCTTGAAATTTAATCCATCGTAGTAAGCATAGTAGTCGTCAATAACCGACACCACCTTCTTTGAGAATGGCAAAACATATTTACAGTAGATCAAGGCATCTTTTCTTGTTGCATCACGAAGCTTTTGGAAAAGCTCAACTACTTTATCATCTTTTGAATGACTGCCCGTTTCGTTTTCAACGTAAAGTGACCTCATGCAAAGGGAGAAAGTCAACATATCATGCGGAAGCGATTCCAGAGCATCATCTAGGTTCACTAAGGTATGGTCGTGAGCCATCTTACAACTGGTCGTGACCACGTACAACGTATACGCCTGCAAAGAAAAGGAACATAAGAACAAGTTCAAAGGAGTGTTGATGTGAGCTTCACAGGTCCGTTTATACTTGCGAGCTTTGCGGTAATTTTTGCTGCGGCCAGTAATTCTGATAATAGTGAAGGATGGTAAAGAATTAAATTTTACTAATAAAAAATAAAAATAAAAATAAAATAATAAAAAAGAATGTTAAATAATTAACTTGTAAAGTTTCATTCAGGACACCAGATGAACTAACAAAATGTCTCTTTACGAGGATAAGGCAAAATTGATTATATTTTTGAAAATCGCCACAAAAATCGCAAAAATCCCCAGAACTATATGGTCGTGTTGTAGAATTGAAACACTTAATTAATGAAAACAGTTTAAATGTAATTGCATCTGAATTTTGAAAGATGCGGAACTAAAACAAGTGATACGTGTATTGTGCTCCTCTTCTCTGCATGTATCAAGTTTTCAGATTTTCCGCATGCGATTTTATAGAGACCATTTCACAATTGCTGTTCCTCGAATCCAGCCTCGTAATGATATAAAATCGATAAATATATTAAGATCATTGTAAAAGAATCTTCTACATTATAAAATGTTCCTAGAATTTTTTTAAAAGTTGATAAAATATTTCAACACCTGTACCCTTTGTTCGGTATTGTCGCATATGACACTACTGCTAATCTATTCCATAAGACAGGGTTTATACCAAACGTATTCTTTCTGCTATAGGTCTGAAATACTGTCAAGACCGAGTCCTATCCACTTCAATATTTTCACAAAAGCTTGAACAAAAGTTATCAACTGTTCAATCTAATTCTAGTCCTAAGTTGGGTACGCCAAACCACAATATAAAACTAGTCACGAGCGACACAAGTATAATTCTAATATCGTACTTTTATTGCTAAAATATGAATACGACCATGCACCGATACCAACTAGAGAAGTTAGTAGTGATCAATGGAAGACAGTCAAAATAAGGATGTGTAGAGGTGGACCGCGTGGCACTGTGAAACAAGTATGAGAAACGATAGATAAAGTGTAGTGCCTAGGAAACGAGGATTTATTTTCCGAGCGAAAGCCCTTGGAAATATCGGAAAAATTAACTTCCGACCTCGCTGGGATTCGAACCCACGACCAAAAACAGGATATCTTAACATGTACCTGAATGGTCAAACAGGAAAAACTGATCATATAGGACTACTACACATAAGCCATTAGTGATACACAATTTAAAGTATACGGCAAGACACATAAACATAAAAACAAAAGTGGCACCACAAATAGTTCACAGTTTTAGAAAAGCAAAGAGCAGCTAAATGCCCGTGTTGTTTGTGACTTAGTAGCTGTATTTCATCTTACCGTCGAAACAGTCCTTTAGGTTTACGGTTTGCTTGTTGCCACTTCGAATGTAATTGCCTTAGATTTTGAGCTCTATTCTTTCAGAGAAATTAACAAAATTATTGTATATCAAACTCAATCAATGCTGTTTCCTGGTGCTAAGCAAAAGAGCTGATGCCTTGAAAAGTAGTTTACGGCGTTTTCTTAGCCGCTGAACCCAACGGGGCAATGACAAAAATCGACGTCGGAATTTACGATAATTAAAGCCAAAATATAAGCCTGTAAGGTGGACAAGTCTATAATGACGCACTTGTATATACGTACCTGAGTCTGCTTGTCTCGTTCTTGTAGGTAGAGTCGAGGTCAGCGAGAGTAGTGATGCACTAAAGACTATGTGTGATAATTTAGTACTTGAGTCTTCATGCAACGAAGCCCAGCCTTGGAAGCGGGGACTACTAATTACTACGTACGTCAATCAAGACTAATTAGTCGGTACCTTTTGTATATCTGGCTGGCTACAGCCGAAAACACTTTGAAGGACTGTTAGATTTTTGACTAAGAGGGGTGGGGGATGGGCAATTTATTTTCGTGCAGGAATTTTCTTTTCTACCCTTCATTGCTGTGCAGGAATTTGTTTTGGTCCTCGCAGGAATATTTTTTTTTTCTAAATTTCACTTCTGCGCGAGTTATTTTTGTCTCTTAAAAGTTAAACACATGCACTAGAAACGCAGAAACAGAGTAGATGAACATAAGAGAACAATCTTTTGAGATCGAAGCTATATTGCTGCAGATTGGAATAGACATTGGACAAGATGTTGCTTTTATGGCTCCTAACAGCATTGAGTTTATCTGGTTTTACTTGGCTCTGAATAGTATATCGTAATTTTCACCCGTTCAAGTACGCCAGAAACGCGGGCTCTGGGTACGAGATTGCATTTCACCGTCAAAACAGCCAGGCAACTTCTCCTAAGCGCGGTTCATCTGGAACTTTTTACAGTGAATTTAAACCGGATGTTCCTTTCACCGTGACTTTGCAATATTGCGCTACAACACTGGAATGTTTATTGGTCGGTTGTTCTGAGCACGTTGCAACCGGCGCGAGCAAGTTGTGGCACCAAAAGTACTTGTACCGATCATATCAAAATGTATCAAGTTCTTCTGAAGGTACTTTGAAGATATACAATATGCCTTTTTCGTTGACTCGTCTATCAAAGATTATAGCGAGATCGTCATGCAAATGCATTGTTCTGTTCCTTTACTAAATCAAATTTCTCATGACCAGATTAGGATCAGTTAGACATTGACCTTCAAAGCTATATATAAACAGCAAACCAGAATAACCTCTTTATCGGTTATCAACAAGGGCTTGTTTTATTCCTGCAACTGAGATACTTAGCTTTGAGATCTTGCATTACTTTCTGCATTACTTTATACATTCACCAACGACAAGAAGCTAGTGAAAACAGTTCCATAGGAAACGAAGCGATCGATTATGTTTGAAACTCAGGAGAGACGCCCGTTCTCTATTCAATTTCTACTGGTGTTGATACCCCAAAGACCACAGAGCAACTATATATGTTCTCTTTTATCTGTTGATGTAGTTTGGTTTCGATTGATACAATTCATTTTTTGTTTTTCTAGATGCAACCATCCGCCGAGCAACTTGGTCTTAATAGTTGCAACTTGCTCGCGCCGGTTGAAACTTGCTCGGAGCAACCGACAATCAATATTCCAATGTGGTAGCGAAATATTGCAACGTCACAGGGAAAAGAACATCCAGTGTCACTATAATTTGCTGTATACTTTGACCGGAGCATTAGCAGTTTCTACCTATGCCATTAGCCACAATGGGCTTTTCATCGGCTATTTTTTTTTAAAGATTCTACTATAATTTCTATGGGTGTGACAAGCCTATAATTCCATTTAATTAAGCAAGGATGTTCCGGCACTCCATACGGATCGAAGGTCTTAAAAAACTCTCAATTTGTACCAAAATAAAAATGTTATCTTTAAGTTTTAAGGCATTAAAAAGCCTGAAATCGTAACGTTTCAGTAAGTTCAATGCTTTGATCCAAAAGTCTGGGAAAGTTTTTCAAGTCAGCGATCGAGCTTCAAAGAGATGCGGAACTAAAACAAGTGATACGTGTATTGTGCCCCTCTTCTCTGCATATATCAAGTTTTCAGATTTTCCGCATGTAATGTTACAGCCGACCGTTTCTCAATTCTCGTTCTTCAAATACTGCCTCGTAGTGACATAAAAAGAAATATATTAAGAATATTGTTAAAAAAGTCTTCTACATTCTAAAATGTGTGGGTCAAAAATATTAAGTCAATGATGAAATAGTTCAACGGTCTATAGCCGTTGTTCGGTATTGTCGCATATGACACTACTGCTAATCTATCCCATAAGACAGGGTTTATATCTAACCTATTCTTTCTGCTATAGTTCTGAAATACTGTCAAGACCGAGTCCTTTCTACTTCAATATTTGCACAGAAACGTGAACAACAAATATCAATTGTTGAATGGAATGCTAGTCCTAAGTTGGGTACGCCAAACAACAACATGAAAGTCACGCGCGACACAAGTATAATTCTCATATCGTACTTTTAATGCTAAAATATGAGTACGACCACCGATGCCAACTAGATAAGTTATTCGTGCTCAATGAAAGACAGTCAAAACAAGGATATCTCTACATGTACCAGAATGGTCAAACAGGAAAAACTGATCATATAGGACTACACCTGTTATTAGTAATATAGAATTTAACTTAATAAACAGCAACACAAGTAAGCCATAATAATTATAATCATAATAATTATAAAAAAAATACGGCACCAGTAATAAACATGGTTTTAGCGAAGCAAAAATCGGACTGCCTTTGTTCTTTGTGACTTAGTAGCTGTATTTGATCTTACCGTCGAAACAGTCGGTTTGCTAGTTTTTCCTTTCACCTCAAGATATTGAGGTTCAGGCCCAGTTAGACGTCGAACTGTTGCCGCTTCGAATGTAATTGCCTTAGATTTTGAGCTCTATTTTTCGGAAAAATTAACAAAAGTATTGTATATCAAACTCAATCAACGCTGTCTCGTGATGCTAACCAAAAGAGCTGATGTCTTAAAAAGTAGTTAACGGCGTTATCTTAGCCGCTGGACCCAACGGGCAATGAGAAAAATCGACGTCGGAATTTACGAAAAGCCAAAATATAAGCCTGTAAGGTGGACAAGTCCATAATGACGCACTTGTAAATACGTACCTGAGTCTGCTTGTCTCGTTCTTGTAGGTAGAGTCGAGGTCAGCGAGAGTAGTGATGCACTAAAGACTATGTGTGATAATTTAGTACTTGAGTCTTCATGCAACGGAGCCCATCCTAGGAATCGGGAACTACTAATTACTACGTACGTCAATCAAGACTAATTAGTCGATACCTTTTGTATTTTTCGCTGGCTACAGACGAAAACACATTGAAGGACTATTAGATTTTTGACGAGGGGAGGGGGGGCTGGACAATTTATTTTCGTACAGGAATTTTCATTTCTACCTCATTGCTGTGCAGGAATTTGTTTGGGTTCTCGCAGGAATATTTTTGCTGTATTTTTCTTATGCGGGAAGTCTTTTTCCTCTTTAAAGTCGTGCTCGAATTTTATTTTTTTTGATTTTTGCTAAACTCCCTTCTCAAAAATACTTTTTTCTGATCGGCAAGCATTTTGCGCGATACCACACTACTGCTGATGATATGCTTTTATTGATATGACTGAGATGTGGAATGTTACATTGAATTAATCACGTTTTATCACCAACTACAAAAGGTTCTGATTTTCCTGTCTTGTAATAATTATTTTGATTTACACCAGTTACGCTTTTAGAATTACAAGTGCACATTTGTCAACTATAAACGGCTTTTGTGTCCATCTAGTTTTCCCGCAGGCTTATTATAGAGTTTTCGAGATTCAATTTCTCGTTGAAATTTAACTTTAAAGTCCCAAGACTTTATAGTAATGCTAGTTGGTTGGCATGATCTTAGCAGCAAATACACTTTCTGTAAGTAAAATTTTGAACTGTTAATGGTTAATCCCTCCAGTTAGGGTATAGTAATATGATACCAGACTTGTCCTGGACAGTGAGTACTAGATTAGAATAGAGTGAATAGATGAATGACAGTTCCTATCAACAGCACAACAACTATTGGTAAATGCTTTTTACGAATATTTCCCTTAATAAGAAATTTATCATTTAGCTTCTTTTTACATCAAATCAAAGATTTTACTTTTTGATACAGTGTGGTTTCAAAATTGTGTCCCGTGTATCCTTAATGTAAAGTATTTTCCCTTAAATTCAGTTTGAGGTTGGTGAAAACTATTTCAGAAACGTTCTATATGGTTTGCCTGAAACTGTTAATTTCAGAGTTTGACCATCTATACTAACGCCTTGGCAAACTTGGTAAGGTCTTTCAACACCTGTAAGAAAGTCTTCTTAATTTTGTCATTTCTCTCCTCGTTAATCACCTGCTTCTGCTTTTCTTGCCACTTCTGAATGTAGTTGCGATCAGTGTCCTCGGTAGGAATGGAGGCTAAAGTGGTTCTCACCGCGGGGATGACGGCCACAAATGCTTGGCAATTTGCTCGTATTTCTCTGGCCCTTTTCTTCATCCTGGTATAGTGAAGGCTCAGCTTTGGTTCTTCAGGGCTTCCTTCTCCCTTGTCAACAAATTGCTGTAACTGCGTTTCCGTTACAGAAAAGAAACCTGCAACGGTTTGCAGGCCCTTTATAAAGGCCTTCAGTGCAGGAATCAGCTCCTCTTTCACGATCAAAGCTGCAGCTTCTTGTAGTTGGGCTTGCTTAGACGTAGCGAGTGCTTCTGCTTGGTCTTTGTCTGCAAGGGCTCCCAGTATTGGCGAAGCGAAGATATTGACAAAAGGAATAAACGCGAGACCGATGGCCCATCCCTTTCTTGTTGCGGCGGAATCTTCAAGATTCTTAACTTTTTGATTATATTCTAGTTGGAGCTGTGGAAATAGGAGCATGATTTCTGCAGCTTCAGCCTCTCTCGGCTTGAGCGCAATCAGCATATCTTCATGCATCTTGATGGTCATTTGACAGAGCCCTCGGTAGCTCTTAGTTTCCTCCAGTATGTCAGGTAGAAAATGTGACCAATTCTTGAAATCTAATCCATCGTAGTAAGCATAGTAGTCGTCGACAGCTGACACCACCTTCTTTGAGAACGGCAGAACACCGCTACAGTAGATCAAAGCATCTTTTGTTGTTGCATCGCGAAGCTTCTGGAAAAGAGCTGCAGCATCTGAACTACTGCCCACGTTGTTTTCAACGTAAAGTGATCTCATGCACATGGAGAATTTCATCATATCTTCCGGAAGGTATTTCAAGGCATTCTGTACGTTTGCTAAGGTTTTGTCGTCAGTCATCTTATCAACTGGTCGTGACCATGTACCACGTATACGCCTGCAAAGGAAAGGAACACAAGCCATTTAGAAAGGTGTGTTGGTGTGAGCTTTACAGGTCCGTTTACGCAGGTCAGTTCTGCGGAGAATTTTACTGCGTTCGCAGTGAATATAGTGAAGAATATTGAATAATTACAGCTAATATACGTCAGGCATGACCAGTAGACCGAGACTTCGAATGTAGTTTTGAAGACTTCATTTGAAGTTCAAAATCTGGGCACCGAATATCTGGAAATTCAAGTTATTTTCACTTCAAGAACACATATTTTGGGGCAGAAACTTCAAAATGTGGTTGGAAACAGAGTTCTTTTGGAAAATATTTCACAATTGTTTGCGACAGCGGTTAAAAATTCTAATTTTTAACTGAATTTTTGTTGGAACATCGGAACTTTTGATCGGAGATTTGAAATGTAATGATGAAGTCTTGAAAACTACGATTGGAAGTCTCGGATCTACTGGTCACGCCTGACGTAATTTAGCTGTAACTTGTAAAGTTTTATCCAGGACACCTAGATGAACTAACAAAGGCAAAAATGATTATATTTTTGAAAATCGTCACTAAAATCGCAGCAAAAATCCCCAGACCTATGTGGTCGTGTTGTAGAAGCACTAAATTAATGAAAATACTTTAAATATAATTGCATCTGAATTTTGAAAGATGCGGAACTAAAATAAGTGATACCAGTATCGTGCTCCTCTTCTCTGCATATATCAAGTTTTCAGATTTTCCGCATGCAATTTCATAGCAGATAATTTCACAATTGTAGTTCCTCGAATCCATCCTCGTAATGATATAAAATCGACAAATATATTAAGAACATTGTAAAAAAATCTACTTTCTAAAATGTGGGTCAAAAAATATCAAATCAATGATGAAATAGTTCAATGGTCTATGGCCGTTATTCCGCATTTGTCGCATATGACACTACTACTAATCTATTCTATAAGACAGGGTTTATTCCACACCTATTGTTTCTGCTATAGTTCTAAAATACTGTCAAAACCGAATCCAATCCACTTCAATATTTTCACAAAAGCTTGAACAAAAGTTATCAACTGTTCAATGGAATTCTAGTTCAAAGTTAGGAAAGCCAAACAACAAAATATAAGTCACGCGCGACAAAGGTATAATTCTCATATCGTACATTTATTGCTAAAATATGAGTACCACCACCGATACCAACTAGAGAAGTTAGTATTGATCAATGAAGGACAGTCAAAACAAGGATATCTCTACATGTACCAGAATGGTCAAACAGGAAACACTGATCATATAGGACTACTACACATAAACCATTAGTGATACAGAATTGAACTTTAGCAAGCGGCAACACACATAAACATTATCTAAACAAATGTGGCATTACACATAGTTCACAGTTTTAGGAAAGCAAAAATAATAAGAAAGAATGTCCTTGTTGTTTGTGCCTTTAGTAGCTGTATTTGATCTTACTGTCGAATCAATCTACGATTTGCTAGTTCCCCGGAGCTAGTTCGGGCTCAGTTTGACGTCGAACTTTTACTGCTTCGAAAGTGCCATAGATTTAGAGCTCTATTTTTCCGAGAAACTAATCAAAGTATTGTAACTCAATCAATGCTGTCTCCTGATACTAAATAAAAGAGCTGATGTCTTAAAATGTAGTTTACGGCGTTTTCTTAGCCGCTGGACCCAACGGGCAATGACAAAAATCGACTTCGGAGTTTACAATAGTTAAAGACAAAATATAAGCCTGTAAGGTGGACAAGTCCATAATGACGCACTTGTAAATACGTACCTGAGTCTGCTTGTCTCGTTCTTGTAGGTAGAGTCGAAGTCAGCGAGAGTAGTGATGCACTAAACACTATGTGATAATTTAGTACTTGAGTCTTCATGCAACGGAGCCCAGCCTTGGAATCGGGGACTACTAATTTCTACGTACGTCAATCAAGACTAATTAGTCGGTACCTTTTGTATATTTGGCTGGCTACAGACGAAAACCCATATGAGTACCATTTGCCTTTTTAGGGGAGTGGGGTATTGGCAATTTATTTTCGTGCAGGAATTTTCTTTTCTACCCTTCATTGCTGTGCAGGAATTTGTTTTGGTCCTCGCAGGAATATTTTTTCTGAATTTTACTTATGCGCGAATTATTTTTCTCTCTTAAAAGTTAAACACATGCACTAGAAACGTAGAAACGGAGTAGACAAGAACATAAGAGAACAATCTCTTGGGATCGAAGCTATATTGCTACAGATTGGAATGGACATTGGACAAGATGTTGCTCTTATGGCTCCTAACAGCATTGAGATTATCTGGTTTTACTTGGCTCTGAATGGCGTCATTTTCACCATTATCGTAGGCCATGAGAAACGTGGGCTCTGGGTACGAGATTGCATTTCACCGTCAAAACAGCGATACACCTTATCCTAAGCGCCGTTCAGCTGGAAATTTTTACAGTGAATTTAAACCGGATGTTCCTTTCCCCGTGACTTTGCAATATTGCGCTACAACATTGGAATGTTGATTGGTCGGTTGTTCTGAGCACGTTGCAACTGGCGCGAGCAAGTTACAACCGGCGCGAGCAAGTTGTGGCACCAAAAGTACTTGTTCCGATCATATCAAAATGTACCAAGTTCTTCTTAATTTTTGTTGACTCGTCTATCAAAGATTATAGCGAGATCGTCATGCGAATACATTCTTCTGTTCCTTTACTAAATCAAATTTCTCATGACCACATTAGGATCAGTTAGATATTGACCTTCAAAGCTATATATAAACAGCAAACCAAAAGAACCTCTTTATCGGTTATCAACAAGGGCTTGTTTTATTCCTGCAACTGAGATACTTGGCTTTGAGATCTTGCAT
>WUCR03000761.1:0-22295 GCA_009858155.3 Phymanthus crucifer
AAACTTCACGTGGTAGTTCTCGAATCTATTCTCCGTAGGATGTGATAAAGAAGCGATCATCAGAATCGATATATAGCCTGAAATGTTGATTATTTTTGAGCTGACCAAGATTCTTGTTGATTCTCGTGAAAACCTCTTTGCCTCACTCTGATTGGTCTATTAGGTCACGTGCCACTTGCACACCCTCTGTTTTTAGCCTGTCAAAATGCCTTGAAAATCCTGGACACACAGTATCCTTCCTTATAAGTTTTCTTGATTATCTTTGAATAACAACAGCAACACTGAATAGACTTTCGCCTTGGAGAACAAGGCCTTTTTGTCTGTCATGCGAACTGTCTTGATTACTTTCGAGTCCGATTTTGCCATTGCGGCCGACAGCGAAGGGAAGATATTCTTGTAAGCTTTGCCAAAAGCGTCGGTAATTCGAGAAATAAAAATCCTAACTCTTTCTTAAAACAGAGCTTGTGACATCCGCTGAAGCCAGTCTTTGGTTATTCGGAAATAATGCCGTTATTACGCAAATGACAACTTTCCCCCGAAGAAATAACAGACTTCACGCTTCAGAAGACCATGTGCTATTGTGGTTCCTTGTACGCGTGCGCAAAGTCATCACGCATGCGCTGTAGCAAAACTGCGTTTTGTGACTGAACGCAAAAAACAAAAATAATAATAACGAAGCCCCATTTATAACTCGAGCGTTTCCTTCGGAAAGCTCCAGTAAAAAACATTCAGTCGACCTTGAAGGACTATCCGCGCTTGCGTATGTCGTTGTGCTTATGTTTGCGTCGCTAGTGAGAACCAGGCTTAAAGGATATTCTTGACACAATGATAAAGTGTATTTACTCCATATTTTAAAAAAACATTGCCGGGGAGAACGGAGGTTGCACGACCAAAATGAACTGTGGGTACATTTGGTATGCAAAATTTCACTAGTTGCGTCGCCCTTGCTCGAAAATGGATACACCAACTGTAAAGCCTGGTTCTCACTGGCGACGCAAGCATAAGCATGGGCAACGCAGCTAGTGAAATTTTGCATACCAAATGGTACCCACAGTTCATTTTGGTTGTTCAACCTTCTTTCTCCTCGACAACGTTTGAAATAGGTGTATATCGTTCAACAAGTAACGCTGATCTTGATAAGTGAGGAATATAATCAATTGTAATATGACTGTGCTTTTTCGGAAAGATTTACAGATTCTGAATACCTTGTGGATCCAGAACATACGATTGAGTTAGCCTCTCTTCCACTCCTTCTGGCTGAAATCGTAAAAAATGCAATATTATAAATAAAGAAAAGAAATAGTTTACTGTGGTTCTCATAATAATACGCCCGAAAATTCAAGTTGCCGTTTCAAGGCGGCTGATCGAAATTAAAAGAAAGATACCGACTGATTATGCTCTCTGATTTTGCTTGTTGATATTTGAACTTCACTGCCCGCGAAATTATGAAAATAGCAGTATAATAAAATGGCAAATCTAACGGGGAAAAGCAAAATACAGCGCGTTTCGATTGAGCTTGGAACGACGAAGTTTTATCGATACGTTTGGTTGATACGTTTTCGTGGGAAAAAAGGCTGTTGTCAAGGCGAATTATTGAAGTTACAAGGGAAAATTTGGAAAAAGCCCGTGCAAGTATGAAATAGGCACGTGCAAGTGTGAAATAAGCACGTGTAAGTGTGAAATAGGCACATGGCAAGCGTGAAATAGGCAAGTGCAAGTGTGAATTTCAACTCTTTGTAAATTCCGATATTTTTGTACCCAAAGGCTACATTTTTAATTTCTCAAAGACCAAGCTCAGACGGCGTAATTTCCATGAGAGCCGTACTAAAAAAGAAATTCCTTTATCCTAATTCAGCAATTTGCTTCTGATGGCACTTTTAAGATTTTAAGATAAGTTTTTTAAAACAACAACAACAAAAATGTTCTTTCTGTTTCACTTACAACAACCAAGAGTTGCTTGACGACCTTGTCATCGCCATTGATTCCAATTGCTACGACTTCAATTGGTATTTCCCCGTACTCTAGTGGGACAAGTGTTATGGAATAAGATACTGAATTCTCAGGTTCGACTACTAGTCTTTTTTTGGTCAGCTGAGCATATTTTCCTGGAATGGCAGCTGAACACATTCTTTTGTCGCCTTGTAGGTAGAGGTTTACCTGCATGTCAATGTTATATAAATAGTGTTAATCAATCATCATAGTTTCAATCTTCGATCAAGCGTTAAAACACCAAAGGTCAACAGGTAGTTCAGTATTAATCTACATATCTTAGTGAAATTACCGATTCCCTGAATGTCTTGTAATTAAATATGGTAGCCAAGATAGTAATTTCTTCTCCTCTCTGCACCGAATATGGCATGGAGAGATGGATGAAGAATGGTTTAAAAGTTGTGATATGAAGTGGCTTAGCGATGCCAAACCCAGTAGTATTGGATAATCCTATGGCCTGTACGACCCATGTGGTGATAGTATCGGGTAGGGTCGCTTTCAAGAGCAATGAACCACATCTTGGCTGAAGTTCCGGGTCCAAATATTTGTAGCATCCCCAATCGCGTGTCTCTTTATTTCTGATGGAAAAAATTTTTGAAATCTTCAGGGAATGAGACAAGAAGAAAAAACTTAGGAGGAAGGCAACCCCCTCCCCTTGTCTCAACTAGATTAACCACCATCGACCGGCCCTCAGTCCGTCTGAGTTCCTTCCTTCCTTTATTCGTAGCTTCCTTACCTCTTTCATTCATTCTTTTTCCTTCGTTTTTATTTATTACTTGTCTTTCTTTCTTCGTTCATTTTTTTTTTTTTTTTCTTGATTGTTTACTTCAGTGCTTGCTCGCTTTATTTCATTTCTTTATTCATTTTCTTTCCCTTCCCTTCCCTTCCCTTCCATTCCCTTCACTTCACTTCACTTCCCTTCACTTCCCTTCCTTTCTCTTCCCTTCGCTTCTTTTTCTTTTTTCTTTCTTTCAAATTTTCCTTTCCCTCTCTTTCTTTCTTTCCTTCATTTTTTTTTTTTCTTTTCCTCTCTGTCTCTCTTATTTATTTCACATTTTATTTTCCTTTACTTTTTCTTTCTTTTTCGTTTGAACATTCAACATCCTTAACATCCGCAAGCCCGTTTTGTCTTTTGAGGAAAATCTCAAAATCTAAATAAAATTGCATACTTATACACCATGCAGTCATAATCTAGTGCGCCATACCTAATGAGAAAGCAATACATCTTGACTCTATATTTAAGGGATATAAAACGGTGCGCGTGTCTATATACTGTGATATAAACACGCTGGGAGCTGTAGAGCAAGAGAGAAGTTGTAGAGAAACACGAGGCGTAGCCGAGTGTTTCTTTGACTTCTCGAGTGCTCTACAGCTCCCAGAGTGTTTATATCACAGGAAAAAGACACAAGAGATCGTTTTATATTCCTTTTATAAAATATTTTTGAACTTTTTTTTTACGATCATTTGCTGAGCGTGTCTCTGTCCTCTGATATAAACACGGTCGCCAGCCAATCAGAGCGTGCGTGGTATCTCGAATATTTTATAAAAATTAATAATAATAATTTTAATAATAATAATTAAAATATAATAAAAACTTTATTCAAAATATACATACTATGACTTCTCTTAGATTTGTAAGAATTTCACTTAATACTAAGTTTTTCTTATTATAATAATAATAATAATAATAATAATAATAGCTAACTAGTTAGAGCTAGCTCATTTAGTTTTTCATGTTTTGCAGAGGGAGGATGACAATAAGTGCGCTTCCACCTCTCCTAAATGAAAACTTACTGTGTCATCATGCCCAAACATCTCTTGATTCAGTGGTACCATCTACTTGACATGACTCCCTGTAGATCTGCAAACGAACGAATTTTCGACATCAATATCAAGATGGTTGAGTGTCATCATTTGCCGCTGACCATATTGGATGCCGTTGCCAATGCTGCTTATAGTGTTGTTGTTGGCATGACTTCGATGTTTCAATCTACTTTTCATTATCCACCAACACCAACAACGTTATTGTGGCAGTTACCGGTAAAGTTCGCAAAGCATGACGGTAGTCAATAGTCCTTACGCCGTCTCTTTCTGCTCATCTAGAATCTTTTCTGACAGCGTGCTACTATTCATTTGTCTATTTATTTAAATATAAATACTCAGTTCTTCGTGTTCATTTTCTTATTCTAACATTTTTTAGATTACTGATTTTCCTTCAACGTTTCATTGAAGTGTAAGATTTTTTACTGAGTTGGTCTGATAGTTCCTTGGATCATGGCCCTGTCCCGTGTTTGCAGGGTTCAGTCAAAGCGCTCCTCGCATAGATCGAAATCTCTCAACCAGGAAACCTTATACTTTAATCGAATTTCCGTTCACGGCAAGCATATTTATTGGTGAAGCCAATTATCTAGAAGTGAGCCAGCCTTGTTGACGCCGGCTTATGTGCGTCACCCAGGTACTGCTGCGACCAACATGCTAGAACGTTTCCCTAACTTAACAATAAGGACCACCCTTCCCAGTAGGATAGCGTTCACTGACAGCAGGCAGCCTGATATTGCTTTGGGGCTTCTATAAACATTCATATATTAGAGATTAAAAAGACGCTCTTGGCTGGAACGACTTTTTTGACATCAAAAAATTGGGTTCTTGAAATATTATGAATAATATGAATGGGGTTAACAGCACTTTGGAACATGTATTTAGAAGATAGAGTCCATATGTGTGTGTGTGTGGACGGCATTGGATGACTTTGGCCCAGATCATCAGATCCATCCTCAGATCACCTATACGCCGGGCATTGCTTCGGATTTGACGCCAAAAACGTTTTTCGAGCCACAAACTTCTTGATACTTAAAATAAGCGTCATTAACTTAGACCTCTCTAGTGAAAGAAGGAAAGCAGTACTTAATGGCGTTAGCGAATTAACTCTTTTGTGTGGTTTTGAAACATTACAGGCTAACCACACCCCTAACTACTGTGGGGAATTTTAACATGTTGTTTTCTTCAGTGACGTCCAGCCGTGCTCATCCATGGTCTGGCTTTCTTTCCTGTGTATTCATATGTTGAATATGGATACGAAAGTTCGCCGTGAGCAGATGTGACCAAGGTACATCTGAAATCATTCATCTGGGAGTTGTTTTGAATGTTTCATTTTGAAGGGCAATTGCAACTGTGGTAATGTCGTAATTGTTAGTGAATTTTTTGTGGTTTGTCGGTAAACGAAATCACGAAAATACAGAGTACAAATACCTTCTTTAAGATACAAAAATGAATGCACTCTGAAAGACCCTAAGGGGTAAAAAACAAGCCAAAGAAAAATAACCCTCAAAACTTTGCTGAACCACTTCAATGTGCACGATGGCAGTTTAGTTTGCTTTCTCGATTTAATATTATTATTACCAAGAATTATTACTATTATTATTTACATGATTATTACCATCACTACTATTATTATTTCTACTTATTATTGAGACTATAATTGTCATTATTATTACTGATAATTATCATTTTTAATGTTTAGGATTAATATTACCAATATTAATCTTGTCATTATCATTGCTGATAATTATAAGTGTTAAAGATGATTCATATTTTCAATATTACTGTTATCATTATTAAGATTATTATTATTATTATTGTTAATGATGATGATTCATATCACCAATACTACTGTTATCATTATTACTGATTATTATTACTGATTACTATTATTAATATTATTATTGTTAATGATTATGATTCATATTATCAATATTACTATTGTCATTATTATTATTATTATTATTATTATCATTGTTAATGATTGTTATTAATATTATCGATATTACTGCTGTTATTCTTATTACTGATTATTATCACTGTTAATGGCTATGATTAATATCATCAATATTATTATTTCTGATTATTATATATTACAATTTTATTATTTCTGATTATGATTATTATACAATATTACAATGAATTGTTGTTCGTTTTTTTACGTTATTTTTAGTGATGCGTTGATATCAATCGAGCTACAAACCAAGCGAAAGGCTAGTGATTTATATATTTCTTTAAATTGCCAAACAAATGATTGAAACAGTAGACTAAAGACTGAACTGAATACAACCCTATTTTTTCGATTCTTTTCAATTACAACTCAACATTCTCCGCTGTGACACAAGAGCACCTAGTACATGTATACTCGGATATTTTCAGATTTATTCACCGACGTTGAATGCTATGGCTCTAGAAAGGAAAGCCTAATTTCTTCACTAGAAACAAGTTCTTTTATTCGAGGACGGCGTCCATGAAACGTTAGTCGTTGTTATGAGCTCAACTTTACTCAAACACCTGTTCCAATAAAGATATGACGTCCAGTGGTGCATCCCTTTTGAACTCGACGCTGTCTAAGTGTGCTCCCCTTTCATGTGTTCCACGGGGCTCTCCCCTACTGATATACTTAGAGGCCGGACAAACGGAAGCAATTTGGCGGGGCGCCTTTCAGAAAACAAGCTAAAACATACATATGGGCAATAAAAATTTAATACCTCACCCACCTTAAGGTAGATTGGTTTTAGTTAGTGGATCAGAGTGTGTGGGGTGTTAAATCAACCAGGTCGGTATTCTTAGCTCGGACACAAACACCGCTTGACAAAAATAATTGAAAAAGAGAACAGAAATAGGCCACTGAGCCATTGATTTGCGTACAATAGACACTGCCCTCCACTTGATTCGTGCGCACAACACGAGAGCAAATTCAAAGTTATGTTTTGAAAAGGCACTGTAAGATGTGACCCATAATAACAGTGTTTTCCTACTTGAAGTCTCAGACAAGAGGCAATATTGTTTCGAATGAAAACGAAGAAGGATCACGAACATGTTAAATCGATAAGAGAAACAGTCAGAGAACACTGCCGAGCGCACGGGGCAAATCAAAGATGACATGGAATAGAAGGAAGTTGCATGATTCCCTCTTCCCAAGGATACACGATCCTGGCGGACGGAAGAGAGAGAGCTTCAAAGTGACAGCTACTTTAGACTCCAAGTGTCAATATCCTTCACCGACTGCAGCGATGTATTAGAACATTTGTCGGAATCGCGTGACGAAAATTGACAAGTCCGATAATAAAAAAGCGGCAAACCGCTAGCCTCATAAATGAAAAACGAATCCTCTGTTGGCTGGAGATACTAACACAATGCACAAACTCAGCGCTCTATTCATGAATTTTCTTTGATTTGACGGCTTGTCATAGAAGCGCTGAATCAAACACAACGCCGTACTCTCGCTTGCTTTAAGCCTGATGAATCACACTGGTTATTAAACCATCCAATATATCAATCACTTTGCCCGACTCTTACAAATCTACATGTTCAACTTCTACTAATTTTCATTTCATTTTTCAGCAAAAGATGAAGAGTTTGTTTTAAGCTCTAGAAATGTTTGCCGCTTAGTTTTGGCATTAATTGCTGGCGGCTAAAACGGCGGGCCGAAATCGAGAAAATGGTACATTATTGTTGGATTAAAGCTGAGGAATTTCCAGTAAAAATATGAAGGTTTGATTGATCGAAGTAAAAGGAAAAGTATAGACTGAAGTATTGGCAAGGAACTGAAATTGTTAAGTCTGATGAAAACAAGAGATTTCCTTTCAAATGTTAAATTGTTTTGGAAAGGATTGAATTGAGTGATTGCCTACAAATAACACAGAAATGGCTGTGGATGTAGCAGAAGAAGTTCACAACTCATTCAGTTATTATTCCAAATCCTTCGATCGCTCCATCAAGAAATACCAAAAATAAATTTAGAGAAGTTGGTATCAAATCTCTTTCATTTTAGAGGTTATGATTTCTTGGCTTTTCAAGAAATGTCTGTGATGTAAACTGTGTTTGAAAACCAAAGACTACCTGGTTGAATATTTTTGGATGCAATAAAGAAATGAAACCGGAAACGTCGATTTCTGTCATTGTTTTTGCTCTTATAAAAGTACAAACCTTTGTATAGGCTTGTTGCAAAAGGAGGTGAAGTTGACTATAGTATCTATAGAGATAAGTTGTGTTGTGGATTAGAATACGTGGTGGTTTATTGTGTCCCCAAACACACATCATTATTGGATCACAATGGAAAGCATTCAAACCAGCTCACTTTTTACTTTTCAAAAAGACTTAAACAAAACACTTGAGAAGCAAGAAGGCGTCACGAAGGAGCCGTGTTTTGTTGGAAGGGTTTCTTGAACGAGGACAGGCCTTGCCGTGTATTGGCGCCCATCAGTCCAAAGCACATCAGGCCAGAGTTAGCTCATATCGTTGTTGGCAGACAAGGTACTTGAAATAGAGCGATGTTTCCGAGCGATGACAGGTTTGACATGAGCGGCGTTGTTTGAAGTCCAGTTCAGCCGATTAATAATCGCTGCCCACTCATATAAAAGACGGTCGACCGACAACCCTTTGATTGACATCTCAGCGCGCTAATGAGGTATTTATTCTTGGCTAAAACTAATGGTGTTTTTAGACTGAAGGCCTCCCATGCTCAAGGATGAATAATTCAGCACGCGGCTGTCTTTAGAGCTGCAGATTACTTTTTATTATGTCTCTTTGTTTGATCAAGAAATAGATGATAGGTTGTGCGTGCGATCGCTAGACCCAAGGTTCTTGAAGATGATCTCAGTGGGTTTGGTTAAAGTGGGTTGAAATTCGGCTTAGCGAGGCTCTTCCTTTGAAGTCTCTGCCGCGTATGTCATCTTGACAACTGGGCCGTAATGAAAGCTAGCTTAATGAAATGACAAGATAAAAAGTGACAGCCGGATGGAGGATTTGACATTGGCGGCGGCCGCTCATTGTTTATTTTTGATTGCAGCAGATAACCTGCCAAAAACGGGATGAGACGGGACCGTGAAAAACAAATTACACAGCTTTTGTGTTTACACTGCTAGTCCTTTCCTCACTTGAATGTATAATTTCCAAATAATACACCTTATTCAAAGGCGACCGCAGTAGCTTTGCCCTATCTCCCCCCTCAGTCTGTTCAAGGAGGCACATCTTCACATCCCTATACACTCATGGCGTTCTGATCGAACACAACTACACCTCCAACACCAAGTCGAAACAACTCATCTGTTTTTCTCTGTAGATAAACTGTCTGTCCTTGGGTTTTGTTTACAGAGCTTTTCTCACATTTCCTCTCCAGCTGGCGTCGAGGGTAAACTTCTGTCACCTACATGTCTACGAGTCATTGACAGAAAATGAAAATAAACAACGAAAGTACTGAGAATTCCCACTCTCCTCATGAATTGAAAAGTGAAGCCGATCAAGAACATCCATGTCAAATGATTCCACAGAAGATTCGAGACGTCTTTGGTCGTCTTCCACCCTTTATCACCACTAATAATAACTTTCATAATTCCAAAATTAATTATGCAAATCAAACTCGAACTTTTCATTTTGACAACTCATATATATCAAGCTAAAGAGGTCTGAAAACAACACACGGCATTTTGAGGATAATAAGCTCCCCATAGCTCCATTGCAAAGCAATGAATACCAACTTTGCAAAACACGAATTTGGCAGGCGCCCGAGTGACTGGTTGGTCCTGAGTTAATAGTTTTCCTATGTTTCATGAGGCCTTTGGTGTGCCTTTGACATGGCCGTCACGGCCATTACACTTGTCAACACATTATCTAATCTCTGATTCTAATACCGCAAGCGCCTGTAGCTCTCTCAGTGATGGATAGCACGATAAGATAACATGTTCAAGTGTCAGGAGATCAAACAGTGCCGAAAAACAAACATAGCGCCAGAAGCCGCTGTGTTGAGAACTTCTATTTTAAGTTCTGGCGCTGGACCTATGGCTGGCGACGACTCGAGTATCCACCAGTCTTGTATATCCTTTTGTGCACACAAAGCCGAGAAAAGAGACCTTTTAAACATACAACCAACACCACGATTAAGAATGACAAGTAGCATTGCACTCACTTCAACACATAACACAAGACAATAGCTGACAAACATAATTGACATGATTGACAGGTTGATTGATTAGGACCCGTAGGTTGACACTTTAGGTGATCCGCTACTTAATTAACTTCTGTGCTGCGATTGGTCGGTTACAAAATCATCTATCAATATCCTATATGGCCAATTACTTGACTGTCTAAGTATGACATGGCTGTCACAGTGATTATCCAATCAAGTACTGAAATATCGCGAAGGAAGCAATTTGATTGGAAGGCGGCAAAACTCCTCTAATCTTGCCAATTCATTTATGAGTGAAGTGAGCGCAAGCTTTGTCTGAAGTCGGCTTGTTTCTTCTGCATCTACACCTTTCATTGTGTAGTATTTAATATTTCAGTAGAAGGACCGCACACACACACTCTCCACAGATATGCCTACGAAGACTTACGGCCTTCGACCAGTTGAACACTCTGAAAATCCTTCTCAAGGGAATCGAGTTCCACTGGAGGCTTTACAAATGTTGACTCAAAGTGTCTCCAAGTGTAATCAAGAATATATACAACCACTTCCTCTAAAGGTACAAATCATAGCCATTCTTGGCTAGAACATTCTTGCGTGAACAGCTCGGCTTTGGCCGTGTTATCAAAGTCCACACAAGTCTCCTGCTCACCGCACCCGACCAGAGCCGTTTTCCCAACTGCTTCAGATACTAACTCTTGTTGTACTTTACAGGACGATGAACAGAAGAAGTCACCGTTGGCTTTACTGGCGGCTACGTGTAGCAGCATCGGCAAAGCTGAACCCACGAAAACAGCGGAACCCGAGCGAGATAACACATCACTTTCAACCAAGATAAGCTCGGACGAAACAAGATCTTCATTCAAACCTTACAAACAGACCGGCGAGAAAGGAGAAGAAATGAGCGACAAGACAAGTTTTCGCAGTCCGAGTAAGGAGAACACTTGCCGTGCATCTCCGAGTGACTCCAAGGATGAACGAAGTAAATTAACGGGGTTTCAGTACTCGGCAAGCGAGGCTGAAGGACATTGTGGATTTGTACATTCCCAGGCAAGTCGTGGCTGTGGTTTGGTAGTAGAGTCAGGACAAGCTGGACAAAACTTACAGGCACTACACAAAGAGTATGCTGGCAGTTGCTCTCATCCTTCTAGTCTTCTGCCATTTAAAGGGTCTCTACCTTATCCTCCGACCCTGACGGGGCTAGAACAGACTGGATTTAAATCCCACGGCATACCTACATCTTTGGGGACTATAGCACCGATTTATCCACAGTGTGCTTGTGCGTTTTGTACCCTGCATGGGGAAAGTGCTGCTGCAGCTCAAGGAATCCCACTACCCCAGGCCTCATCGAGACCGTTACAGCTCCACACACCGGCTACACCGTATGTGGACTACCTTCAGCGAACAATCTGCCGGGATGCAAACTGTACGAACTGCAGGGCTCAAGTGAGTCCCTATAGCCTTCCAGGCCCAGTACAGCAATGTGGACCTCACTGTGTCCAGTGTGAAAATATCAAGACCCCAGAACCATCGACAGCTCCATATTCGTGTTTCTATCCACATAATCTCGCTATGTTTAAAAGCACTCAAGACGAAGCGCATCCGTACGTGTGTAACTGGGTCTCTGGGGCCAAACACTGTGGCAAGTCATTCTCAACATCAGAAGATCTTTTCCAGCATCTTCGAAGCCATACACAACTAGGAAACTCAACCAGTCCTCCGATTCCACAACAATCGAACTCTTGCAACATCCATGGCTGTCCTTGTAAGATACAGGGAAGCCCTTCTGCTCTCCATACATCACGCTATCGACCGTATTACTACAAACCATCGGTCATTCCAAGTCCTCCTACAGCTCCGATCAACTGTTATTCTAGTTCGCCATATGGACCCATCCATAGCCTAGCCTATGATCCCCACAGGTTATTCAAATGAAAGATCTCAAGACTTGCCTCAAAATTATCCAGACTGTATATACAATGGAAACAATTGTTTATAGAATAGAACCATGGAAGAATCTTCCTTATAATGGAGCTAGCTGTATAGTTACGCGTTAAATAGTGAACGTTCAAGGAGATGAAACGAGTTAGTAGTTTTGAAAACTAATTCATACAGTTAATAGTCAAATACAGATAAGAATTACCTTATAGAACCAATTGTCAATGATCATAGTCATTTGAAGTCATTTGGAAATCGAAAACGAAGGGGAAAACATACACGATTAGCTGGACGAAACCTTCACTCTCTCAAATTGAAGCCAACTTCTTTTATTTGACGTCAAGGTGTGAATTCGCTTTTTTGTACATAGTTTTTCCGACATAGTCAATCGACAGAGTCCGTTCGTTTTAGGAACTTGGCGTTTGATTGCGAGTATTCCAGCGCGACATGTAAAAAGGTCTGTACTTGGTCCAACCAATGAATAAAACATGCTTTTCTCATTTGAACTTCGCATTCTGCCTGTATCTTGCGCGTGGCGATATGGAACGCTTAACTATCGTCATCGGGATCTTTTTCAAACCTCTTTGGTGCTTTGTACACTGATATCGGGCAAAATCCTTATCGGTCAAATTAAAACTACTAGAGGAAAAGAACGATGAGTCAAGGAAATCCTGATAGCTGGCTACGCTAGCTCGAGCAATATTACAAAGACAAAACCGCTGCAGGCTAAATAGAGTCATGGGGAGAACAGCAGTCCGTCACTAGGAATCTCTAGGTACTTTGAAGGACCTTTTGAGTTAAGAAGGTTGAATGACAGATCAGAGGCTACTGTCATTAGCGCGTGATCTATTCCATCACTTCAAGAGTGGCATTTTGACAGGCTGAAAGGAAGCGGCACCCTCTGAACACATTGATGAGTTCCCCCATACGACAGAGAACTTCTTGAGAGACTTTCAATTTCGGGCCTTGGGTGAAAATGACCACGACCATTTATTTATTTATTTTGACATATCTTTGCACACGTTTCGCACACTATCGATTACCAGCTGTCAATCAAAGTGTCGCCTAGCCAGTCGCCCGCCGCGAAAACCAATCTAGTGTTGTTCGCGCTGGGGAAATGAACTGTCAAAATGAGATTTCTAACTGAAAATTAAATGAATATTTTTGCGTTGATCAAGCTTAATGAGATAACATTAACAACTGTAAATCATTTGTAGTTAAAATAACGCCGCTTGTCAAGACTAGACAAAGAACATGTCGAGTATTTGGCAAGTTATCGAGCCGAGTGAATATGAAAAATGAAAATTGCTTCTTTGAGAGCATACCGGCAATTTCGAGCCCTTGCTTCCAAGAGAAGTGCGCGCGAACCGAAAAAGAGCAGATTTGTATCTTCAAGAGTGCTGTAATATGTGCCGGATTGGCCTTGAACTCCGATTGCTTTAGACAATGTGGTCCCCAACGAGGCTTACACGATATGAGATTATGGGCACAACTTAGTTTGAGTGACAGCCAAGAGCGAAATTACTAAGATTTTGCACATATTTGATGAATACTGTTTGAAGTCGGTACCCGGTACCTTGGATCAACTTGTCAAACTTGAGGGATTAACGAAATCCTCTGAGATTGTTATTGTTATTGGAATTATCTCTAAATGAAAGACAGCTTGATGGACGTCGGAAAGATCAAAGCCCAAGGTTCAGCTTAAGGTTTTTCAGTTTCACAATCTTTTCGATTGTCTTGCGGCTCATCACCTTCAAAACCGCTTGAAAACTGAAGTAATATGAGAAAGATTTGGCTTAATTGGACTAGCGAATCTTTCAATGCTTTCTTGTGAGTTTGATTTCAGGTTTAATAAAGGTATTCGCCGTCGCCTGCTTTGACTCAAATTGAATGATGAAAGAGGGTTCGATTCAGTCAGACGCGGCACTTGCTTGTCTGTCATGTGGAGTTGACACGGACGGCCAAGGCCTGAATCAGGCGAGTCTGCTGAAGGCTGCTGCAACACTAGCCGAACCGTACCCAACCGGGGGCTTGTTTCGTGATCTCCCGTCCCCGATACACATGAAAACTAAGAGGGTTTTCTCCAAAGCGTATTCAGCTGGTTTGTTGTTTGTTTTAAAGCTATGAACAAGACCGGAGGCAGGAGTACTCCGTAGCTCTGTTAATGGGCAAATACACTAAATCTTGTTATTAACCTGGAGAGCGCGAATCACTTCTAATCCCTCTGTACGAGACAGGCATTTCCCCTATTCAATGCTCTCAAAAGTGCCGATAGCTTAATACATATGGGGCTAGTCGACGTATTTGCATTGACTACCACATCTCTTCCTTTCTGTAAGATCCGAATCAACAAGCTGTCGCAATTTTGATATGAAGACAAGAAATATCATCACCAGAGATATCGCCAACTCATGATCAGCTCAGCTGAGGATCACGATTCTCTCGCATTTTGCCGGCAATTTATAGCGATTTTTGTGATAAAATTTTGTTGATTGTCGAATTGATTTTTATTCTGAACTTCCCGTGAGCCAGGAAGGTAATCTCCGAGCATTTATCGCTGTTTTGGAAGATAAACAAGGAAAAAATAGGCTTTAAAACGTGGGACTTTTGGGCTGTTGATTTGGTTTAGTGGTTTTCGAAGGCCATTGTTTAGAAGGGAAGTTATGTAGTTCCGCAAAAGGGGAAAGAGGGCGAAGGAAACAGCACTAGATAAAACTGCCCCGAAAAGAAAGAAAGAAACGAAGAGGAGGGAGAGAAAGAAAGAAAGAAAGAAAAAGGAAAGAAAGTAAGGAATGAAAGAGAGGGGGAAAAGAAAAAAGATAGCAAATCATAGGAAGAAAGAAACAACGAGAAAAAGAAGCAAAGAAAGAAAAAAAGAGAACGAGAGAGGGAAACTACCAAACTTATTAGAAAACAGTTTATAGACCTTCAATAATCAATGCAAAATAAATGACATCTCAGGAGCGAGCGAGAATACCATTCTAACGACAGATCATAATCATTTGCAAGAGTCAAATAAACTTCCACAGCGGGCCGCTTCTTGATAACCTAAACACGACTTTCACTGTATTTATTTGAAATCGGTAGGGTATCTCGTCCCAAAGCAGCGAAGTATGATCCAAAAATCGATCAATAGACCCATAACTGTCTGCCAACAATTTATTAAAAGTAATTCAATGGAAAAAATGTCGTTGTTTTTCGAAGAAGCGGAAGTTTGTGTCAGTTAAACGGCAGAGAATGATCACGCTAGCCAAATGATCCAAAAGGAAAATGAAAACAGCCATTCAAAACGCGCGTTTCATTCTGTTTTTCATTGTCGGCAAAACTGTCCCGTTGTCTAAATTGAGTTAAAAATGAGTCTTCAAAGCTGACTTGATTGACAACTTGGAGGAATTAATTTGAAGGAATTTTAGAAAGGTGACGAAATCGAATAAGCATGTCGTTTTTGTAATGAATAGATTTGAAAAATCCCATATTTTTGTAGAAGTGTCCCTTCTATGACTATGGCCAATCAACTTCATACAAAAATAGAAAAAATTATAACCTTAACACGTGATCATATACGTTTTATCCAAATATATTTATATTTTTCACCCTAATAAAACTGTCAGCAATAAAAAACTGAAGAACAAATTTATCAAAGCTCCACTAGTTTCTTCATTCTGAAAATTGTTTAAATTCTAGGTTATCAAAAGGCTTGTCAAAATTTCCAATTTTTAAAAATATCTTACACAAAAAGGAAAAAATCAGCTTCAATAATTTAAGAAGAACTAACTAAAAATAATTTAGGATACAATCATTATAAATTCACTCTGAGTTAATAATATAAGGACACTATGGATAACTTAAAATTTTGCTTAAAAATATCCTTTCATTTTGAAATTGTCTTCAAGGTTTGTTGTGGCTACCCTGCAAACAACCTCCTTTACCCCAGATTCATGCTTTCTAACTTTACTTGCATTTCATATTATATGATTTTATCTGACTGATATAATACATATTTTAATGTTTAAGGTAATGTTTTTGAATACAATTTTTATCAGTTCAGGTTTTAGTAAAAATGATTTCTAACAGATCTTTGAACTTTTATTGGTCTACTACCTGTTTCATGGATAAAAAAGATTTTTAATTCACCTTTTCTTTTTCACTGTTTCGGTCAAAAGTCTTTGAATTAGAAATGTAGTGCAGTATTATTTTTATTTTAACCATTTGTAACTATTTTAAAATCATACTTTTTTTATTAAAATTAGTCTTTTTAAATTTATCCTTATATATGATAATATGATATTTCACATTGTCCACAAATGTTTCCCATGGTTTACTCAAAATCTTGATGAGATAGACATTTTTAATGTAAGATTCCTTGTCCCCATTTACCATATCCATTAATTTTGTTTTGGACTTAAGGAGAGAAAGTTTATTTAAAGGTGAATACCTCCTTCAAAGTACTTAACACCAATTAGAGTATTTGCTCATTGTTTCATGATAACAAGGCCTTACCAATTCACTTGTTGAGCATTACTGGCAACTGGACTAAACAACCATTTACAAATGAATGGCTGCTTCATTGAAACATTATTTATTTTGAAAAAGGAACAAATTTTATGCAATTATAATGCTTTTAAACAAGTAAATATTTTCCCCACAATTTTTGGGGCTAATTTATTTTGTCTAGCACAGAAATAGCTTATACTTTCTGACTTTAAGTTGAATTCACAAATCTTTGACTCAAGCACATATACTTGGGAAAGCAACTTTGTTATCTTCCAACTTAAAATATTTTATAAAATTGAAATTAAAATTTTTAAAGTTTTAAGAATATAAGTTTTGAAGAGAAACAAATATGTTCATAAAAGAAAAAAAAAGAAAGAAGAGTAAAAAGAGCAAAAAAAGTAACCTTGTAATATACTGGGGAATGGGAATGGGAACGCCAGTGAAACTGTAGCCTGTAATGGACTCATATCCAATCCATTCTATGTTCATTCATCTCATATCCCATCCATTCCATTTTTCATCCATTCCATATCCATTCATTCTATATTCCAACCATTCTATATATCATCCATATGCCGATTCCAACATGGCTGGATGGGATATGAGACGAATGGATATAGAATGGATGGGATATGAGATGAATGAATATAGAATACACCAATTCCAAACATTGACAAATGGATGTGGTGGGTCTGTGCTAAGTGTTTGACAATTGATTTCCAAAGCAATTACCAGGTCCCTGTCCCAAAATAAGGGACCTGGTTTTTAATAGATGTCACCTGAAGAGGGGGGAGGGGGCACTGACGGTGAATTCCTGGATTTTGATTTTGTCATGACAGATGTCTTACAAGCTCAAAGTCAACCCACATGTGTACCGACAGATTAGGTATATACCCTGTTACCCTAGCCCTTTCCAGCTGGACCCAGGACAGGCAGCATGTTCCTTGTGGGACTTGATTGAGCAATTTTAGAAGGACAGGATACGTTATGGCACAGCCTAGCTCAAGCACTGCACAATAACAAAACATGCAACACAAGGCACACACACACATGTTAAAATATCTAATTAGGTTTATGTTTAAACACAACTTACATCTAGAATTGGAATTATCAATTGGCAATTATTGCTTATTAATATATTATATATATTAAACGGTCAGTTGACTTCATGTCGTCATTACCATAAATGGCGCGAAAGTTGTGGGGTAACACCTCGCCTCCCTGGTTTTATCAAGTGATCATCTTCAAACCGAACAAAGATAAAAGATCTCAGAAAAACACTATAAAAACGTACTATCATAGCATCTCTAAATAAAGCAGTTATCAGTTTGATAAACACGATCTCAGTCTTTTAAGCCATTAATCGAGGTCTTCATGAAATTCCTCCTTTTACAGGGCCCCTCTGGATACCAGCCCATGTATGAATAAAGTTTACTTACTTACTCATATTGGACATAAACTTCCAAACTTACCTCAAATTTTGGTCGTTTCCTTTGCTTAAGACCCAATAGATTCTTGCCTTTTTTTTTCCCTCGTTTTTCAGGTCTTTTTCGTTGAACAAAAGCCGATGTTTTGAAGAAAAAATTCCGCCATTTTCTTTTCTTCTTCTTTCGCGTGTAGTTGCTATGCAGCCGCGCCCAAGTCTCCCATCATCCTTTGCGTCATACAGATACTTTGATAGATTTCGATAATCTCCGGATAACGTACTTAAACCTTTCTAGAGGGAAAAAAACATTTCAAACCCCTTTAATTCCTAATGTAGAAATATTCGTCATCAAATGATTTACCTTTCATGCGTTTTTCTAAACTTCTTCCAACAATTACCTGATGTAATTTAATCAACAAAAATATGAAACAATAACTGACGATAACTTAAAATGACAGTCATAAATCGTAGTTCACAATATTAAACAATTTTTAAATAGAATTAAATAATATCGCATATTGTGTTGTCTCTGCCATTAATTCTACACATTGGCAAAGTAGCTGCTGTGTGGCGTCTTAACGTCTCTTACGCCGGTTAAACAAGCTAGCAGTTCCCCTTCTAGTCAAATACTGACGGCTTGTTTCAATAAGTGGTAATTGTATTTCACAAAACCTTTTGGGATGGGTTTTTTCGTAGCCAACTTGACCCATTTTAACGACATGCTTCAAAAACTTCTAGCATTTTGTCTCTGTTCATTGTGTTGCCTCGACAACTAGAGATAGGGCATCAGCTCTTTTCACTTGGTGTGGCTCGAGAGACTTGTATACTAGACAGATTGTCACCGTCGATCCGACAGACTTCGGAAGCTTTCTTTCAAAAGTAAACACATCGTTCATGTTTTATCAAGAACTTGTTCTTCTAAGCTTTCGAAAATGAATGAAAACGTTGAAGACAAGTATATATCACTTCTGGGATGAAAAACGATAAAATTTTAAAAACAAAATCGCACCTTGGACTTAGCAGTGCTATTTGAAGGAAGAAAAGACAAAAAAAGTAGGTCAAATTTACTGAGACTTGCCCGACTTGCGAAATAAAAGTACACCGCATCAAACATATCTCCAAAATGTCTTTTTGACTGAAGAAATGCACAAGCCTTTTCTACTTATGAAAGTTCCTTTCATTTAGTTTCGAGTCTTAATTACTAGTAAAATCAATGGTTTTGTTCTGTGGACTCTCATACCTTTATTATACTTTTTTGCCCATTGGCGATCGAACAGTTTGCCTTGAACAACGACGCGCGCAAACCCCTCGCCAAATGCAACACTTTACACGTAAGATATACCACCGATCATCTGATAAATCGTTGAATTTTTTCTGCAATTAATATTGATTAACGTCTTTTTTCTGCCTTCAAAACTCCGATGGATAACATCTAAGTGTAAACGCGGTGTTTGTCATATCTTTTTCGAAACGTTAATGGATCGATGGTGTCTTGTATCAGCTGGGCTTTCTAGCCCATTTTCAATTGACCGAAACGTCAATAAAGTGTCACGAAGCCGCTCCAAGAATGACACATGGTTTTAACCGTATCTTCTAGGCCTTCAACCCGTTTTTCCTTCTTCAAACACATTAACTGCTTACGTGGATCAACTTGATGGACTGTGGACGCTCTGACAGCTATTACGATAGTAAATATTTGGACGAGTTGCCTAAAGATGACAGTGAATAGCCAGAAGAGTTCCAGAAAGAGCATCTTGACATCGCATCTCTTTGAACTCAAGACGGAATATCAATCTAGAGTTGATCTTAATTCTTCTGGTTCAAACCTGACCCCCCGACAACCTACAGATGTCACTTTCGAAGTTTATCTTTTCTGACAGGAATAATTGCTGCAAAGAGGCTTTCAGTCCTGGGGTAATTATAACATGACGAGGGCACGAAACGGGGATAAAAATGGAACCGTTTGGAGATAGCGCTGCAATATGTAAGAAACGGTGAAAAATCATACAGTAGGTAATTAATCACTTTTTACAGGGACTAGAGGAGAGAGGATGACATCCCAAAATCTTTATTCATTTGTCATAAATAATGATTTCGAATTATTAATGTGCAACATATATCGTGGAGATAATGCCAGTCACTGTAAAATAATTTTTGACACGATACAATTTAAAGCATTGCAAAAACGTCATTAAATACATTGTCAGGAATTTCAAATCTATTTTAAGAAAAGTTTTAATAAATTCAAGGGTATGATCGCGCAAGAAAGACCGTCTAAACCATGAATTCATAAAATCTTTTATGCGGAAGAATTCCATGTGTATAGTGAAAGTGAACTCGCTATGCGCGCAAGCATCCACCAATGGCTTATGCTGTCCCTACTCCATTGCCGTTAAAAATAAATCCGCTGGCATTTCTTATGCACGCCAGAGGGCGTAACATTCTCCTATATCAAACCACACCTGTCATGCTATTGAGAATTTCTTTTTTCTCTAACCCCTTTCAATGCAATAAGGCAATAGAGCCCGTTAAACACTGCGCACAGCAGACAGCACCGCGCATTTCAAAGCAGCAAACCAAAGCTCGCCAAGTGACTTCTCCGCTAACGAAAGTATTTAGAGATTGTGACCCTAATCTTAGTTCGCCACTTTATCTTAAAATCGAACGGTGTTTTTTGGTGCGCGCACGAGCAAAACAAAACTGTCGTCCGTCTTGAGACTGCGCAATCCTTGTCTCGAGTTAGTGTTACACGATTTTCGCGCAACGTCTTTGAGTTAAAAAATTGACAAACTGTTACGTGTCATGCGCGGTAAAAAAAACTGATTTTGTGCGAGTTCAAACATGTGCAACGGAATATCGTTCACGTTGTTACCGCGCGCCAAGTTAAGAGGCCAAATTTTAACGTAACAATATTTCGCGAATCGTCACGTGTAACACCACCTTTATTTCTTGCCTACATTCTAAAAACACGCTTCACACTGACCACAAGTGAACAAGTAGCATTTCTAATGCTGATAAAAACAGTGTGTTGAATGGTTGAAGTACGCTAGCTAAAACCCTAAATTGTTAGTCCATTTAAAAACATGAATGAAATAATTGATTGAAATTGCGGTGATGACGACATCTTTGACGTCATAGATTCCTGTACTGCCATTGGTCATATAGTGTCACGTGATAATGGCAGTCGTAATAATTAGAAGACTGAAGACCGTAAGAGAGAGAAAGAGATTTCTCTTCCAAATTCAGTCTGTCTTCTTCTTCACCCTGCGGCCCAGACGGCTCAAGCACGATGTTTTGTACCAATCAAGTTTACGTGAATTAGTCATTTGTGGTGAATGAAAGATGAAATACGAGATCACAGATCGGGTCGCTCTTCTTCCAGCCCCAGTGTAACCAGCATGTGTGAGGAAACCTTGGGCTTCCTTATCCTTCATTCTCATTGGCTATTCACAGCCAATCAGCATCCTAGATGTCATATATGGGAGGTTTGTCTGGTACTTGATCAGTACTCTGATCTTCTTCAATAACAGAAGTAAGGTCAACAGTACTATCTTCTCTTACTGAAGGGTCATGTGAATTCTCTGTAATCTCATTGGTTGGTTGAGCTTCAGTAACCGGTTGATCCGGTTTGGCTTCCTTTTTGCTCAGCTCGGGACTCGGTGCTAGTATGATAGGTACAGATGGACGGACATTGTCAGCCAGGGAACCCAGTTGAGTCGGAGACCCGCTCCGATTGCCAAGTGAAGGTAAGGGGGGTTGAAGCATGACGCACACTTGCTGTCCTTGCTGAGGAGGCGATGTAATACTGGTTCCAGTGGGGGGAGGGCTGGTGGGCCTCACCTCTGGCTTGGTATCCCCTCCTTCAATAAAGATCGGATTATTACGCCTTGTTTCTGCCATCCCATACTGGGTCATATACGTATTACATATCCAAACTACACATCAAACATCAATAAACTACAAGACCAATTACGACATTTTCACCTTACCTTCAACCTTGACAGGCTTTTCGGTTTGTTCACCTACTGATTCCACATCGCTATCAGCTTTTGCGACCTGAGGTGAACTTGCCCTGGACGAAGGTTGTGACCTCAGGAACAACTCTTGCTTCAGGTTGGGAAGAAAGCAATCAATCCTCTCCCACGTCACCTGCCAGAGCGCAGAATACCGGTGGACTTCAGAATCTGTCCGCGCCAGGCGTGGGCCGACAGGTTTAGTTTTATCGGTGTTGCCTAAGCTCAAGGTGTAATCCTCCTGCTCGAAGATCCCTGCCGTGGACATGACTAGAAGCATGTTCTTCAGGGATTCGGGGATAGCTTCGTACTGAAATATCAATCACGGATATGTGCAGAGTCAAGCATTATCCCAAGGGAGCGTGGTCCAAACAATGAAGCCAACAAATGCTGTTGGTCGTTTTTAGGTACTCACAAGAGAAAATGAGATAAGAGAAGGAATCCCTGGTACTGCGTTCTTAACCCATCATATCAGCCCTTCGTTCTATTT
>WUCR03000762.1:0-11840 GCA_009858155.3 Phymanthus crucifer
CAAACTTCACCCACGTCCTTCGGCGTCGTTTGGGCTCCGGCCTTTCATCTTCGAAATACGGAATCGCAAACAAAAAAATCCCTTGTCTGGGATTTGGAGTGCTATCACAACCCCAAACAACACATCAGTAATATTACAAGTCGAAAGTATAGGTCTATTGAGAGAAAAGTAGGAAGAAGTATGGTATGATTTCTTGGCGTACCTTTGTGTACGTCACAATAGGCTAGATCCAGTCCCCCAAAAGAAGCGCATTTTTTTAAAGATGTCACGTTTTTTTCCAAAACTTATTAGTTTCAAAAATTTGTTTAAAAATCAAGGATTTACCCAAATCGAAAAATTCTTTTTTCATTTTGCATCTTATTTTATCTAGATTTGAACGAAGTTTCGAAAAAAAAAGCGTCAGTTGCACTTTAAGCAGTGGAGAGCATTGACATGAAGATGACTTGACCTTTCGTGTTTCGAAAGGTCTATCTATGATATGTTAATCGTTAACGCATCGTTGTTCGGCATCGAACGCCCGACTCGTCAATGAAACTTACAAACTAACTGGTTTCTTTGAAAACCCTTGCTTCATCTTACATTTCTTCATTAGAAAGATACTTCTCTTAGGCTTTAAAGAATTACCATGTAAATCTGAATGTCGTTAAAGTAAGAAGCATTGCGAATGACTAAGACAAGAAACACTGAACTCAAGTAAAGAAACTTTCTCCGATTCGCACGCGGTCGTTTCGATACAGACGATCAGTGTAAAAACTAATTTGTAACAGCTTAAAAAAATGCTGTTTTTACCCTCGAAAATCATTAACCTGCCATATATTTTTACAAATAGTAGAAGTTTTTTAATTTCCCAACATAATATCTAAAAAACCTTTTTCTGTAATATTCATTTGACGAGTCGGGCGTTCCTCTTGTCACAAAACAACTCGCTTCGGCGTAAGTTTTTTCGAGTCATTCGTTTCTTTATTAGAAAGATTCTTCTTTTGGACTTTAGAGAATTACCATGTAAATCTGAATGCCGTTTAAGTAAGAAACATTACGGATGACAAAGAAAAGAAACATTGAGCTCAAGGAAAGATGGGACTGCGTGGGTCATCTTCGGCTCTCACATGGTCGTTTCGATACAGTCGAAAAACACAACTTTAATAAAACTTCTCTTTTTCCTGCGATTTCGGTAGAATTGACTAACCAATCAGGGTACGGGAATATCGTTTTTGAAGCTTGCGGACCGATACGGAAAGCGGCTATCTAAATTAACCAATAAGAAACATTCTGTGGGAATAATTGGATCCACTATAAAAGCGAATCTATGACAGGATATTTCATTCTAAACACGAACCGATCAACAAAGCGATTAATTACGAGCGATTTTTTTAATTATTTCAAGTGATCCACGATCCAAAATGTCCCATATCTGTAGAATTTGTAACTTGCCTGTCGACATCTCGGATGATGAAGATGCATGCCTGATTGGATTTTCGAAAGGTTCCTGGTTGTGGCAACACGGACATTGTAATGTTCAGTCAGAAGAAGACGTTCTTGAGGATCCATCAATCGATGATGCTCCAGATGCAGCCCCCCTGTCTTACGAGAGAATTAAGGACTCGACGATACGGAGAAAAGAGTTTTTGGTGGACTCACTCGGCTATCGCTATGGGTGCAAAGAAAAACTAAGAGCACAGTCCACTGGCAATGTACCATCCGCCCCAAAGCAAATCCTTGTGCAGCAAAGATCGTACAGACCGAGTCAGGTTCGTTCCGTCAGGGAATCCACGGCCACAATCACCCGGCTAACCCTGGTTCTTCCCTGGTTGCAAAAATAACCAGGAAAGTTAAAGACGCAGCAGTCAGCGATGTCTTCAAACCTGCTTCTGCCATAGTAGACCAGGTAACTATATCCATGTTTTCGAGTACATAGAAATCGTCTCCCAATCCTAACAAGCCTTTTCTATTTCTTTTTAGGTCTACGTAGAAGAAATTGGTGATGAACCGTTGCCGAATTTGCCGAATCCAGAGTTGATGGCCCGTGCTGCCAACAGACTTCGCCAAAACCTCAGACCGCAGGATCCGACGGAATTAGATTTCGACTTGGAGGAGGACTGCCTGAGGACTTCCTTCGAGCCTATATCGAAGTTCGTGGGAGACGACATCTGATCTTTGCCACCGAAAAGCAGCTTTTACATCTGGCCAAAGCCAAGACCTGGTACATAGATGGTACCTTTAAACTCGTCCGGGCTCCATTCACGCAGCTTCTAAGCATAAATGCATTCGTCGGCGAAGATAGCTGGATAAAACAAGTGCCCCTGGTCTTTGTAGTGATGTCCGGCAGGGAAAAAAAAGACTACAAGAAGGTAAGCAATTTCTCGTTAAAAAAACTATACTAAGACATTCCCTTACACTTATCGTTTCCTTTTTTATATATATGTTGCAGGTCATCCAGAAAATCCTTGATATTTTGCCGCAGGAAGCAAGAGTATCGAGCGTCACCTTAGATTTTGAGAAGGCGGTTTGGACGGTTTTTCGAGACTTGCTCCCTCACGTGTCACTTATGGGATGTTCCTTCCATTGGACGCAAGCCGTTTGGAGAAAGGTATCATGGCAATAACCAATGAGTAATGTCTAAAAAAAAATAATTTTCTTGTATATCATTTGTTTATAGGTCCAAGAGTATGGTCTTCAAGTGGCATACCAGAAAGACAACGGGACATGCCAGCTCATTGGCAAAATTTTTTCGCTCTGCCATACCTTGCCAACCAACGAAATCCCAGTCCAGTTCAGAAGACTGCAGCTCCTTGCAACCACACCTCCCCTGATGGATCTGACGGAATACATCAACAGTACGTGGATCGAAAACAACGGTTGGCCTCCATCAACATGGTCGGTCTACAAGAAAGCTGTCCGGACGAACAACGATATCAAGGGATGGCACAACGCGCTCAACAGAAGAGCGAACGGGAAGACAAATTTACCGTTTTATCTTCTAATTAATCTACTCTATAAGGAAGCATGTCTTGTTTCCTTACAGATCAGATTAGTTACGGAGAAAAAACTGAAACGGTACCAGCGCCGCAAGTACCGACAGCTCCAAGAGAAAATATTCAGTAGCTGGGACACATACGAGCAAGACAACAACGCAAGACGACTGCTGAGGGCCTGTTCGCATCTGTGTGCAGGTCCAAGAGGCTGAAATCCTCGGGGAAAAAAACAACAAACGGCTCTTTTAGGAGCCAACCAAATGACGTAAAAGTTAATAATTTATATGCTATGACCTGAAAAGAAAATAATAAAGATGAGATATCTTCGTCAATTTACTGAAACTTAGTCGCTATCATGTTTCACACAGTTTTATTGACGAGTCGGGCGTTCGTATTGTCACACAACAACAACTCGATTCGGCGTAGGTTTTTTCGAATCATTCGCAATGTTTCTTACTTTAACGGCATTCAGATTTACATGGTAATTCCTTAAGTCTAAGAGAAGTATCTTTCTAATGAAGAAATGAAGATGAAGCAAGAGTTTTCAAAGAAACCAGGTAGTTTATACGATTCAGTTGAACGAGTCAGACGTTCGTGTTGATGTTACCGTTCGTCCATATATTGAGTCGACTTCGATGAAAACTTGTGATATTTCATAGCAATATTTACTTTTGTTTGATAAGAAAGTCTATTTCAACCTTTTTACAAGTGTATCGAAATGGTTCACCAGGTGTATCGAAACGGTCTATGCCTGTATTGAACTGGTATGTGGGTGTATCGAAACGACCTGTATCGAAATGACTGTAGAGTTTCTCTCCGTCTTCGAAGTCTTTCCTGAATGGGAGATCACAGCCTCATTTGACCCTACGCTTGTTGCTCCAACTCGGATTGGTTTGGAAGCTTTTGATGGGAAAGACCTTCCTACCCAGGGCATGGCAGCTAATTCTCATCTCCATTCAGTTTTCATCAACTCCGTGCTTGCTGGACAGCGACCTGCAGACGTATCCATGCTCGCTTTCCGTAAACCCTCTCAGTTCGTCGCAGGTGAATTACACAACCACGTGCAGGCTTGGTCAGATTTGGCCCTAGACTTGTCTTCGCCTCACTCTAACGAAGTTCTGGATTGATTACCAATAAAGTGGACGTCCGAAAGTACGAGTACAAGGAGGTTCACTTCAAAGGAGGTTTCAAGGGTGAATGGTTTGACGAAGACATGCCTCCATCCAAACTTTTCTATAATCATCGGTCGTGTTTACCTCATGCGCATTTCATCTCCAATACTATCCTCGAGCGCTTAGCATTTGGGGCTATTTCTCTTTGGGGAAAAGTAGGTCAAGTGGAACCTCCCTATCTCGTTATGCCTTTAACAGTAGAGCCAACCAAGCCGAGGTTATGCAACGATAGCCGACTTCTTGATCTTTGGATGCCCGATCGTCCTTTTACTCTTGACAAGCTTCAAGGACTACCCCATTACGTCTTCCCTTGTTCTTACCAGACAGTGTGTGATGATAAGTCTGGGTACGATCACATACTGCTCACGGACTCCAGTCGAACCTTCTTCGGATTCGAATGGGGCGGTTGGCTTTTCACATCCAATACCATTCCTTTTTGGTGGAAAGTACCTGCCTATGTATACCACAACACTGGTTCACTGGCTTCTCATTATTTCCGCTCTATTGGTATTCCATGTTCATTACATATTGACGATCGCAACGTCTCCCAAATCCGCTTCTCTGAGACCTCTCCGCCACCAGTAACCGCTGATCCCAAACATCTAGACGAGCTCAATTTGAGTCAGTAGCTATCTTCCTAGTGTGCCATACTCATTGAACTCGGGTACACCATCGGCCTGTCCAAATCCACACTCATCCCTTCACAGTCTGTTGCTTACCTTGGATTTGAATGCGATTCCCCTAACCAAGCATTTCGTTTGCTGGCCAAGAGAAAGGAAAAGTTCTTATCCCTCGTGAGAGACATTGTTTCACAAAAACACGTATCCTTGCTGTCACTGCAGAGGTTATCCGGCAAGTGTATTTCTCTGTCTGCAGCTGTTTCGTTTGCTCGCCTCTTCACAAACGAAATCCACATGGCCATCTCAAGAGCCAGCCGCTCTTCTAGACCCATTCGTGTCTCCCAACCTCTGCGCCAGGAGATCGAGCATTGGTTGTTTGTTGAGACATGGAAAGGTTTCCTCCCGTGGCGAGCGGAGAAACATTACCAATTCAAGATTTGCTCGGATGCGTCCTCGTATGCGTGGGGTGGTGTTCTAAACCCAGACGAAATACCTGTTGTAGTTTCTGACTACTGGAGCGAAACTGACATGGCGGCTGATATCACGACTAAAGAAACCCTTTATCACGCGTTCTCTCCGCGTTCGCGGATCGCATCAAGGATGCATGGGTTGATGTTTATGTTGACAACCGTTCACTGGTCGATTCTTGGAGGAACCAAGGGGCGCGATCTCACATTTTCTCTAACGCCCAAGAGTGTTTTCAATCTCCACTTCAGCACCAGGCTGCAGTCTTCTCAAACCCGTATGTTTTTCCGCCCATTGTGCTTATCCCTAATGTTCTCCGGTTCCTACGCTCCTCCGGTCTTTCTTTTACCATGGCCGTGCCAGACGTATATCCAAGGCGCCCTTGGTGGCCTTATATGACTTCCACTTCCCAGTCACGCGTGCTCCTTGCTTACCGAGGGCAATCAGGGCCTCTGCTCGTCCCATCCAAGAATGTTTTTTTCTCCCCGTTGGCCACTACCTTGGGAACTATGGGCGTTTCGCTTCGAAAGAAACTTTAGGGCTCCCTTGGACGCCCCACATCATGCAGTACCTGTAGCCACGCCATGACTTGCTTCTAATTTTGTTTCTTGTAAATTCAATGATTATTAAAGTGATTTGCATACATGTATATATATATTGTGACTTTTGTCTTTCCTTCATACAGGCCCTGCCACCAGTGGCGCGCCTTTTCTTACCAGCTGTGAGTTGCCCAGCATGCCGATACCCAAATGATCACCATTTTAAGTTTTGCCAAATGTGTGGTTACCTCAGAAAACGCCATCCCCGCCCATCAGCCCCGTTACAATCTACCCCAAGCTCAGCTACACGCCATTGATGTTATATTCGAAAATTTGCGTACAACAGCGCTCTCGACAGCCTACGAAAAACAAAAGTTATCATTGCAGAAGGAGTTAGAAGATTTTTCTCTCTTCCCTGCCTACACCTAAGACGTTATTCTCTGCGGTCCCGCGGGATGTTTGCCGTTTTTTGATACACAAAGACCAAGGAGGAAAAACACAAGTGCACCAATTCAACTGCCACAACCTAGGACTTCATGGCATCCGTACCTCCTGTGGTTGTCCGACACGTCTTTCTTAGAAGACTGTTGACTCTCTTATCGGGAAACTTCGCGCCATCTTCAAGTCGGCTGGAAGGGAAGGGGATTGGAAATCTGGCCTTAAGCTTAGGAAACCCCCACAGCCTCGCTTGAGATCAAGCAATATCTAAAAGCGTTTACTTCTGAAAAATTTCAACGGCCATAAAACCGCAGCAAGCCGTTCCCCTGTTCCCCAGTAAGCTTTTACTTCTGTCTCGTCACATTACCCACAAGATGGTTGCCAAGGACATTAGCTCTATATCGCTCTACACCTTGGCGAGAGACGCCGCTTTCTTTAAGACCTTGTTCTTTAGTAGTGACCGAGCAAATCACCTTAGTGTTGTTAAAACGCAAGAGATCCTCCGTTTCCCACACGAGGATGGCCTTCTTTTCAACCACATTTGGAGAAAAAACTCTAAGAGATGGCTCTCCTAACCTTTTCGGGGTGCGACGCCACCTGAGCAAATGCTATATACTGTTCCATTGGCCACAGGACCCCGCAGTCGATATTTTTCCCACTCTCATTTAGTCGAGTAAGAAAGGGACAGGTGTGAAATAGATTACTTTTCCATCACCTTACTGAATGCGGTCGATATTTCTACCACTCTTATTTAGGCGAGTAAGAAAGGGACAGGTGTGAAATAGATTACTATACTTACCCTCTGTTGTACTTACCAGGGAGTGGTGGGGGGAGCAAATACTTCCAGTGACAAGGCTGCACCAAAGCACGAGGGCGAACGACAGCCCCTGCCGAACAACAGGGGCACCCCACACACTCCAGTGGTCCATCACAGCCACAGGCAACCCAGCTTAGGGTAGGCAAACACATGGCACTAGCAGCAGCAGAAACAGCAGCAAGATAAGCAGCCACAGCTAGAATCTGCCATGAATATCAGCAGCAGTGGCCTCAAGCTTTTAACTTTGACTAAATTGTTTATTTAGTCAGCATTAAGGAGAACAATTTCTGCGTTCTGTGCTCCCACCCAAACAAAACTACCCGAAGCTGGGTTCACAAAAGCTTTGTACACTTGTTTCAACGGCGCTACCATGAATGTTTTGCCGCAATTAGCCGGTCCGTGTATATAGATATTACGATATTTACCACGTCCTAATTTAAGGGCAGAGTAAATGGCATCACAGAAGCATGTGGCATCGATACCGTTTTTTGAAAGTAACTCCAATGCCGACTCGAGCCATTTTCTGTCATATCCTTCCACACACTTCACTTTTAATTGATCCCTCAAGATTTCAACACGGATCCTTCTTCGCACGCTTAATCGCTTCTTCCGCATTGTGAAACTCTTCCGCTAGTTAAAGTGCATCATTGACGACTTTGTGCTCTCTATTAGCAATGAATTCAGCCAGGTTAATCTTGCCATTGCGTCTTTGAGACTCGGCTAGAGCTAACAGCTCGTCCCTTCTCATTATCTGCTTTTCTCTTATTGGTTGAACTACTTCGTATACGCTCAGCCTGTCTCTTTTTCTTCTTTTTGGTGTTCCTCTACTGGATTTTTCACGGCGTTTATTAGAACCATTCGTTGTTTTTGGAGCTTCTGAACTGGCTAAATCTGGATGATCGGCGGAGTGTAAACTTTCGGTATCTTCTTTCGTGAATTATTTATAGGCAGTATAGTCATTTGCAGTTTGTGGCTATATTCCATGCTTTCACAACAACATTGGCAAAGTTTTCTCTTGACGTGATTAAACTCTCTCATCTGCACAACTGTAGGTTTACCAGATACACCATTCGTCGACAAGTTCTATTCATGATTTCAAATAATATACGTCTCTAAATGGAAGTGTTGATGTGCGAGGGAATCGCACGTGCGACGCCTAAACAGGGAGTCCAGGACACGACACAGGGAGCCCACGACTACGACGCGGGGAGCCAAGGCGACATACGCCTACATCTTTTTCAATCACAAAAACTTGGTCAATCACAAAAACTCGGTCAATCGCAAAACTCCGTCAATTACAAAAACTCGGTCGATTACAAAAACTCGGTCAATCGCAAAACTCGGTCAATCGCAAAACTCGGTCGATTACAAAACTCGGCCAATTACAAAAACTCGGCCAATTACAAAAACTTGAAAATCCAGGGGGGGATCTGATTGGGTATCTCACCGGGCCATAAACCTTGGTCAATCATAAAATCTCAGAATCAATTATGCGTGCAGACGCGCTTCATAATTTTTTTTTTTTTTTTAACCAACAGTACAGTAATAGCTGTTTTCATTGAATCAACGATAGTTTAGTACGTAAATCTTTTCGCATAATTAATGGCGAGAACACAGCTGTAGTCAGCTTTAAGAACACTCTCCCTGAAATGCAAATGCCATCAAGGATTGCTAGCTGCTTCCTAATGGCCTAGATTGCCCTTAGGTTTTGACGAATTGTGATTAATTATTCTTCGATTGTCCATCGCCATTGCCCCTGAGACAGGAAGAAAAAGAAATCTAGATCTCTATTTCAGTTTCCATGAGTAAATCATTTATTCACCTAATAATTTCCGTCACAATTAATTAACAGCCTATATTGCTATTACTATCTTTCTATCTTCATTGAGTTTCTTTTCAGTTTGTATCTGTGGGCTTAAAACTAATATGATAATATTTAAACATTTCTTTAACCTTATCGTTTCGATATGTTTTAGTTATAGCTTTTAAAGGTCATGACCATTGGCCTCATTGTGTTATCAGGGACGTTTGGACTATTGATGATGTGATTTCAGTGCATATCAAAGAAGGAAAATAGAACGAAAAACTCTAAACATAGGCAAAGTAATTTAATAGAAACCAATTTAATTGGTTATTCAAGTCTTCTGTTTAAGTCATTTTATCAACTGGGCGTTTATCATCGATCATGAACTGTGCCTGCTGCCTGCAACTTCCTAAAAGCTTTAGCAGCATCGTCCCGCGTAATTCGGAACAGCCCTTCCCTGGTTATGCTTGAGAATAGCACCCTTTCGCTCATGGCTTCCTTGATTTTCACAAATGCTCTGTTGCATATCGCTGCGTTGAATAGAGCAAGATAGGCTGGAGGCAAGGAAGAAAATATTTCTATTCAATTTATTTGGTTACCGTTGCGAAACCCCTGCCTTATTATCAAGCTTTGCATTATTTCGCCAAGTTCTGCAGGGGTGTAATCGCGAAAATGGACAGGTTCGCGAACAGTCCTTCATTCGCAGACATGAAATGCTTCATTTCTCTTTCATACCCCGCTAAAATAAACACGGTATTAAATTGTTGTCTGCAATCTTGTTGACAGTTTAGGTGTTTCATTATTACCCCTATGTTTCATTATTACCCCGTTGTTTGAAACGCCCTCGCGGTATAACTGGTACGCTTCGTCTATAAAAAGAATACCCCCCTCCGCTTCTTTTATTTTCTGTGCGGTATTGACTTCAGTGGAGCCAATATGGACACCAACCAAATCGTCCCTTTGCACTTCCATCACTTTGTTTTCTGCAATGATTCCAATATCTTTCAGGATAGCTACATAAGTAAAAACAAGTAAAAATGGATAGGGAAAATTAAAACTTCAAAATCGTTTCATATCCAAGGAGAAAGAATGGAGCATATATGCGCAGTGACAACAGTTTGCATTAACACTATTTAGACCATTTTGTAAGTATTATTGTTACCGACTAACCTGCGAAAAGCCTCGCAACTGTCGTTTTGCCTGTGCCTGGGTTCCCCATGAAAACCAGGTTGACGGGCTCTGGAATTACGGACGCTCCAAGTCTCGATCGCAGTTTGTCGAGCACAAAATTCTTTCCCATGTTGCGCAGCCGATCTTTGAGTTCAGGCATGCCTTTAATACTTCCAAGGTGATTCTCAATAGTGGACAACAAGCGATCGCATTCTCCTAGAAAAGGTCGAAGCATGTAGTTATTAAAGGGATCCAACGAAACACAGACTGAAGGAAACCTGAACTGAGAATACACCTAATACCAATGATACGAAAAATAAATTTTTCTTATTTCAATCAAGTTATTTGCTTATTTCAGTGATCAGTGATCTTGTTCTTATTTCAAATTACCTGAAAGCTCATTTGATGCTGCGGTCGAGCTTGCTGTAAATCTCTCATTTACGTCAGACCTGGTCTGAAAAGTGATTGCGCTGTCTTCTTCCAATCTGTGACATAATTTAGCAATAATTAGTTTCATGGACGGTGGAGAAAGGGGTCCTCTCCTGAGGCGAAAATCATGCAGACAACAATAATGCAATGGTGCTTTCTACATCTATTTCTCTCATCCCTGGGCAATAAGCCATTTCAATTTTATTTTAAAACAAACAACATTCCGTGGTAAAGAAATTGTTTCGTCTCTAGCTTAAAAGATAGAATTTATTGCAGACGTTTGGACCGCAACTGCGATCTTCTTTGGTGCAGTGGTATTCCTTGTGTACAATATTCTTTTTAGAATTGACCAGGGTCCGTGATGTTTTAAAATCGTCTAACAGGTCACGTGGTCACAAGAAAAAGAGCATGGAATAGCCATCCAGGTTATTGTTTTCGCTTTTATCAATGCCATTTGCCAATCGGAGTCGAGGTTCAGTAAAATGGAGCAAGAAATCATCTATGCACAATACCTTTCTAAAATTTCCTTTTTCTTGTCTCTTGTTTGACGGAATTGGTTGCCTCCAAAGCATCCCAACTGACCATAAACAGCACAAAGTATCACGCACAAAGACAAATAAAATAACCAAAAATGAAAATCAAGACATAACAGCTATAATTTCCAAACACAGATAATAGTAAGTGGAATATTAAGGGTGAAATGAAAGCTTAAACGGGATTTCATACATTGCAAATTGGATTCATAACAACAACAAAAAGCAATCATAGATGAAAATGCTTTTTGAGCAAAGAACAGTCAGTTAAACCTACCAATGCTATCGCTAGTTGCTTCACCATTTAGCGAATTCTCAACGGTTTCTGTCATCTTGAAACTCGTTGTTTTACCGACGTGTGCCCTTCAAGTACGTTAGGTACTCTCGAGTTTATGTATGAACGGATAGGTTGAAGAGGATATTCCATGAGCCAAGAGAAAGAGTATATTAAACGTAATAAAAGTTATTGCTCATCCGGGAAGTTGTTTTTGTTGACTTCGTTATTGAATCAATTAGCCGCGATTTGCCGGTTCCAGCTTCTCCAGACGAAAACGTTCAAACTACTAAGGATAAGCTCGAGAGCTCTTCCCTGATCTGGATCTAAATCCATTGTTAATATTGCTTGCAATAGCGTTGATAAAAATTAGTCATCGTAATCGGGTCATCACGAAGGGCACACGTTTCAAATTTCCTCTTTAGTTTCAAATTACTCGGCAAATTGCGCTTCACCCGAGTGGGGCGAAGCTTGCCGAAACGAGTTCGCGAGCGGTTCGTTTGGTGACGTTGGTGGTGTATCTGTCAACCGTGGGTAAACAAACCGCCACCATACCTGCCAAAATAATTGGATTAAGCGAGCAGACGGGAGGACAATGGAAAGCTGC
>WUCR03000856.1:0-11837 GCA_009858155.3 Phymanthus crucifer
CTTCTTGGGATGTGACGTCATCTCTTGAAAAGATCTACTTGGGACACCCCCCTAACAAAATCCTGGATCCGCCCCTGGGAGCGTTCTAATTATAATACTTTCATCCTCACCTACATCAGGCAGATGTACAACCACTTTGCATCAAAATAATAGACACGCAACAATTTCAAGGACTTGGAAATATTAAAGAAGAGAAGTCCCATTCACTCCATTTTGCTGAAAGAAAATGCAAGAGATCCCAAATTGGCAGGAAAAAAATAAGATTCCTCCATAGTTTCAGCAAGTGTCAACACCAATGCAATGCAAGTGTAAAATTCAGTTTGCCATAATGTACTCCATGCTTAAGGTGATGGACTCTGTAAAGAAAACGTAACGTAATATTTGTTATTTATGTCTTTCCTTCCTCTCATTAAACAAGGTAGATAATATTGCATTGACTGAGCTCTGTTTACTGGGCAGGAAAAATTAAGCCAGACTTATTGGGTAACAATGGCTATGGGCAAATCCCATAGCCGCTTTATTTATATAACTCAATAACAAAATTTTATAACAAATTATTTAATGAATATTATCTACATAATATTTCATCAGCCCAGTAAAGGTGAGGGCAAATAAGCCAAAAGCACCATGAGTGGTGCTGCCCCACCCCAGGCAATGCAATATACCAACTCAAAGTCACTTTATAAAATGAAGTCGTGTATGAAATGAGCAGGGCACGAAAACTGCTCCAAGCTAGAGTAAAATTGATCTCGCTACATAATTTGAAAAAATGATCTGGCGAGAAATACAATAATGGTTTCTTAAGGGTGAAGAATTTGGAATAGCTACCCCTGCAGACCATTCCCAATCCTTCCACTAAAATGGTAGCATTAACATTAATTATTATTATTATAATACAAGTGGGTGCTGCCCCTGCTAGTCACCAACTATTACTTTGAATACCAATCAAAACTATATATGAGATTGCTGCCCCTGCCCAGACAATCCTCTTTCTGATAGTTATTGGTGGCTTAGCTAATTAGAGATGAATTGACAATAAAAGGATGGGAATCAGGGACTGCTGGCCCCTGCAAGACAATCCCGATTCCCCATGTTGCTCCCACTGTATCACTGACTATGAGAAATACCTAGGAATTTACTTAGAGCCAAAGCTGGGCACACGAATGTATTTGAGGAAGGCATTGGACTTCCATCTACCCATTATACAAATTTGAGCATCAGAAAGACCTTGTTCGGCTGCATGCGATGCAGCACCTATGCGAAAACTATGCCCCTTATAGCGTGAAGGATCTAGATTACAATGTACCAGGGCTCTAGAAAGTACTGTAATAAATAGCTCTCTATGGAATGAAATATATCGTGGTGGATAATTTTATCACCGTGGTTGTGAACGATAGAAACTGACGTTTCGGACGTTAGTCCTTCGTCGCAGTCAAGAAACAGAAATAGTTATAAAATAGTTTAAGAATAGATATTACATAGCTTCAAATAGCTGTAAATACAGAAAATGTACAAATTCAATAGATTAAAAAATGCATTTCAAATAGTATATTGCATAGCTTCAAAATAGATAAAATATAGGTATTGAATAGATTGAAAATGTTTTACACATAGTTTATTGACAGTCAAAACATAGTATTTGCAGATAATATACATAGCTTGCTTCCAAATAGGTATAGCATAGATGTAAAATATATAGAATATGCAGTGAGGTAATTTCGATCCAACACTAATAAATGGCTTTTTTAAAGCTATGCATTATATATTCAAAATGTATTGAAAAAATATGTAGAACCTATGTTTTGACATCACTTTTCTTCTGTTTTTGCCCCTAAAATGAAAAAAGGTAACATGATTGTGAAATAATTTTGTGAACAATTAGAATTACATCAACTAAGACAGAAGCTTACCGATTTCTTAGTGTAATGAATCAGTGTGTTACATTTGACGCTCATGGCCTGCTTAATTGTGCTTCTCGTGACTTGAGTTGGGTCCTTTGCTGGTTTATCTGGATTTTTCACCGATTTTCGTTTAGCACTATGAACTAGAATCCCATGAATTTCCTGTAAATTTTTCATGGGTTATTCACAGGATTTTCATGATATTTTCATGGCTTATTTCATGGGGTCCCCATTAAAAACAACTTCATCAGCTTAACTTGTATTTATAAGTTATACAATTCTAGCATTTTTCTAAATTAAATTCACAGACCAATTGGAAAGAGTCAAAAGTTTTTTTCAAAAAAGACTGTAAGTTCCATGTTTTGTGCGCTGCAGCCAGCAACTGTAGCTAAGCTAATCACTCTCTATGGAATGCTTGACCTAAAGGAGTGACAAAGAGTGGTCCTGGTTGCTGACCTCTTACTTTCAAGTATTCCATTAGTATCTGCACTGGGCAAAAGGCCTTTTGCCGTGAAATAGTCAAAGTGAAAGGACGGCTGTTGTAGCTATGTTTATAATTATAAAATGTTAACTGAAAGCCAGTAACCTGGTTTTGTGGATCAACCAGTGTAGCCAATTGTTGTAACTGCAAAGGCATATTGGACCCATTCCCAGCTGCTGCTGTCATTTCACTCACCCTCAGAAAGGCATAGAAAGCTAAAGAGCAAATTGCCTTAAAAAGAACCACTTGATAAGGAGCCAGCAACAAAAACCGCTGATTGTAATAATCTATTCAAAATCGGCAAAGTTAATGGCAAGCGACTGTCCAATCGAAAACCAACTTTCCCATAACCTTTCAACATCTGGACTATGAAAAAGGCCTTAGATGGATCAGGAAAACCATAGAGTTTATACGAGTAAGCTATGGCCGAAATACATGTGTTAACTGTTGAAGGTGCGTACTGACGATCATATGGAAATGCTATGAACAGAGCTAGTGTGGTAGGAGAAATGGGCAATCTAATAACCGCAGATTGAAAAACTAGGCTTAGAAACTGAGTAAATAGATTCCACGCCCTTCTGTATACAGGTATTGATGAACGCTGAAGGCTAGATTTCAACAAAGTCGTAACTACATTTGCCAGTTTTGAGATAACAAATGAGTGGAAATTTCCGTTGGGGAGGGATTGATGGATGCTGGTGCCATTTTCTTGAAGGATGCCACCTGCAACCGAGATAAAGAATCGGCTAACGGGTTATGCACTCCGGGAATGTGTTTTGCATTGAAAAGAATATTGTGTTGCAAGCAAATGGAGACCATTTTGCGAACGAAAAACATTAGGGAAGGATCCCTGCAAGATTGTTTGTTAATAACGTGAACTAAAGCTTCATTATCCGTAAAGAATAAAACACATTGGTTACTTAATTGACTCCCCCATAGACAAAGACTTAAAACTATAGGGTAAAACTCCAAAATATTTCGTCCCATCCAACTATCAGGCCACTTCCCATAGTACCAGTTATTTCTAAAAATTGCCCCGAAACCCAAAGAGCCCGCAGCATCGGTGTATAGGCTCAATTTGTTGGAATTGTTCCAGATATCGGCGAGAAAGAAAGATTTACAGTTGTACTGTGCCAAGAAGGAAGACCAAACTTTGAGGTCCTCTTTTACTGACCGGGTGAGACGTATTATAAAATTAGGAGAAACGCATACCAATGGTTAAATCAATGAGACGACGTAAAAAGGGTCTACCCGGGACAACAACTGGACAGGCAAAATTTAGTAGGCCTGTGAGGGATTGGATTTCTCTTAATGTTACTTTCTTTTGCCTAAGAAAATCAGAGATTAAGGTGATACATTTGTCAATTTTGTCCCTTGGAAGCTGTAGAGTATAATTAGGTAAGACCAATTCGATGCACGTGAGTCTATTGTGGTTTTATTCGTAGATTGAAGGCGGATTAATAATAGAGTTGATTGGTATGTAACGTGGTAACGTGGTTCGAACTGAAATAGACAACTTAACATAATTGCTACTGAGTATAAGCAATACTATGGAATACAAATACTAGATATTGTTCTTGAGTGATCTATGTGGACGTAGCAAATGCCGTAAAATGATCCAAACTATAGAGTGATCGCCAGTACAAGGAACTGTACAACAATGACAAAAATGTACTAAAATGAACAAGCAGACTCTGGTTCAATGGTTACATATAGATCACTAGACGTAATGAATAATCACTAAGCTACTATAAAATAGCTGACTTACTTTGGTATACGCAGTAGGATATGTAGAAAAGGTAGAATATATGTAGAGTCGAATAGCACGTGTAGTTAGATCATAGAATTGGTAGTTATGCAAGGAATCAAGAGATCAAATTACGGTTTCAAGCGTACATAGAAAAACGTGGCTATATTGGGTTACCTAATTAACAACTTGTACGTTTCTAGACTAACAGAAGCCGTGCTTCCATTCTAACAGAATCGAGTTCAATGCTAGCAAAGGAAAGTACCTGTGATGGACCAACAGTTTTCTCTGGTGCCAAGTTTTCTCTTGCCAAATCCCAAGATAGTGGCACATATTCAAAAAATTATGAAGTTGTGTCTGGCACAGTGATTCAGTAGGAGCAACAATAAGGAAATCAGCAAGTAAATGGAGAATATTAGGAATTGACAATTTATGACGGGCAGCCCATTCAACTGCAGTACTGAAAGTTTCAAAGATCCTACAAGAAGTCGCGCAACCCATAGGCATGCATCTGGAATGATCCGAAAAGCGTTTTTAATATCTGTTTTAGCAAGAAAACAATGCCGACCAACGGCTTTGACAAATTTTATAGCATCTTGAATGGTGGCGTATTGAACAGAGGAATGTTCAGCCGGAATACCATCATTCACCGATGTTCCTTTCGGGAAAGACAGGTGATGGATAAGCCGAAATTCACCTGGGACCTTCTTTGGAACAACCCCGAGTGGGGAAACATGAAATGGTGCAAAAGGAGGCGAGGAAAAAGGGCCAGCAAGCCTATGAGCAGCGAGTTCTTTGGACAGTTTGGCATCTACACCACTAGGGTTTTGTAAGGCAGAAACCAAGTTGCCAGACTGGGATGGAATGGAAAATCCAGTACAATCAATATGAAAACCAACTATAAAGCCAGATTCCAGGTACTTGACAATTGATGGAAGTATACCCGTCAAGAAAATAGAGAAGGCGGTCAATTCTTACTGGTGTGGGTAAGTCCTGACTTGGCAGCTGGGGAGGAAGCTGTTGAACCTTTTTTATCAATTGAGGCACGAAAATTACAATTTATACCTCTGTGGTTGCCCTGACATTTAAAACATGTATGCTTTGAAAGAGCATCCAGAACATTCACTGCCCTTGTGAAACTTAAAGCAAAAAGTTTTAGGAACCCTCAGAGAAGTATTTGCACGATACTGGCTAGATGAATTACCGTCCTCTGAGGACCTTGGCCGTGATTGAGACTGGGCTCTCAGCCAAAGTTCACAATGTATGTTCCCCAAGGGTGAGCACTTGCACAAGACTGCCTTAAATAGCGAAAGTTCTCGTCGTAAAACTTCCAATTTTGTCCCCTTGCTGCCAAGTCATGGACTATTTCACTGTATTTCATGAGGGGAGGAGCCTCATGGGGGTATTTCTGGGTATAAACCCCCGCAAAAATTCTGAAGGACTTATCCCACACATCAATAGAGTCAACTCTCTTGGGATTAACAGTGGATTCTAAGCTTTAAGGAAGGTGCTTTTCCACCCAGAGGATTATGGATAGTTATTTGATACTTGTTGTCAAACAAGGGATTTACTAAGAATGTTCCAAAATCAATAAATTCGTTGGACCATATCTTGGTTTTCAGTTTTTCTGAAACTCTAGCATCCACAGGGAGAGAAGGAGAAGTAAAAATTGATGTTGGCTGTGATGAAGCACCGACTGGATTGAGCTCACCTGTGAGGTGGTTGTGGACCTCATTAACAGTTGATGAGAGGGCTGCTGACGATGGTCCAGAAGAATCTGCCGCACTCTCCAACGGAGGTGCTGGTGGTAGAGATGACAATTGTGACAAGGATGGTGTTCCAGAAGGACCTGTAATTCCCGGCAGATGGGCAAGTGGTAGGGATAGCGAATGTGCTGTTGGTACTGTTCCAGAAGAACCTGCTTGTGTCTCAGTCGTCGGTACAGATGGCAAAGTTGAAGGCTGTGTAGCAGAGACTGGGGTGGAACGGAGAAGAGGAGCCAGTTGGTTGGTAACCTCCTGTATTACTCTGGCCACAATCTGATTGAGCATGTCAGCTCCTAATGTTGGTCCCCTCCCAGAAGAACCACCGGCAACCGCCGGAGTACCCTCGTTAAGAGAGTGAGCAGTGTCGACTTGTGGAGACACACTATCGTTTGAAGGTGGAGCTGTTTCAAGTTGAGATGAGGGAAGATGGCGTTTAGTCCTCCTTCTTGAAATATCGCTTGTGGATGCTCTCTTTTTAGAAGGCATCTGGGAAGGAATTAAATTAAAACAGCACAGTGGCCTGCATAACTTGAAACAAAATATCCCTAAAATAAATGAGGAGCAAAGTCCTCAAGACTTAAAACTGAGGATCAAAATGCTCACAGATCCTGATGATCCAAGTCATCAAACAAAACTGCGGATTAAATTCCTCACACTACTGAGGGTCAAGTCCTCACAAATCATGATGCTCCAAGTCATCAAACAAACTGAGGCTCAAATTCCTCAAACAACTGAGGGTCAAAGTCCTCACAAATCGTGATGCTGCAAGTCATCAAACAAACTGAGGATCAAATTCCTCAAACTACTGAGGGTCAAAGTCTTCAAACTGAGGAGGATCGAATTCCCCAAACTATTGGTCAAATTTCTCAAACTACCAAGGTCTTAAAATAAAATGATAGTAAAGAGTAATCAATAGAAACTAAAACTTCAAAAAGCAAGTAATACTAAATGAACAGTGGTATCACAATCGAAGGTATCAACTAATTCAAGCGTCAAAGAAAAGCAAGGGCTTTCAAAATGGCGCCCCTATAACTGCGGTACAAACGATACTGTCCTAGAGCATTGACATGAACCCCATCCGCTAAAAGTAAATTCCTGGCCGGATTATACAGCCCTTTGTGGAACCAGCAGAAAACATATGGTTCTAAAAGCGCTTTAATTTGCTGATTGTAAGCGTCAACCTTGTCATTGAAAGCACATGGTGCACGACGTGGAATTACATGACAAACACAGATCACTTTAACCGACAAGCGATCGTGAAGAAAACGTACCAAAACCTCTATAGAAGCGGCGACAAGGTTCGTTGTTGGAAAGGTCATTGGTACCAATGTCTAAGATTAAAATGTCCGGGGAATAACGAGAAACTACTGGAAAGTCGTGCTTCCAGAGCTTCGTGACAGTGCGGCCGCCTACACCACTTAAAGTAACTCTAGCGCGGTTTTCAAGACCGAAATCACCTCTTACTCGTGGATCAAAACCACGTTTTAGGTCAGAATCAAGACGCCTGACAAAGGAATGCCCCACATATTAAAACAATTGCTGCCCTTTTTCTTTTATTCTCTGTATAATTCGGTATAGTGAACTTCTTATTTCAATCCTTCGTACTTTTGTGTTTTCTCGGTTCGTTGTTTGCAATCAAGATTTGTAGAGGGGGCATCGAAATCCCTGATGGATCAAACGAGGGTGGGTGGGTGGGGCAACAAATTTACACAAGAAAACACGTCATGACTAAAACGAAAAACTTCATTTTTCAGAAATTTATGTTTCGTGATGGAAATCGTAAGGAACTTTTCAGTTAAGGTGACTGACTACTTTCGCTAAAAGTCATTAAGAAAATGTTAATTAGAAAGATATTTTGTAGAGAATTTATATTGATTCCAAAAATGCGAAGAAAAATAGGGTGTCCTGAGCCCGTTTTCGAGATATTGAATTTTGAACACAACCAACTTCATGAATTTTTAAAAGAAAAATGGCGAAAATAAAGTTTAGTACAAAAAATATTTTCTCAATAATGTTAAAAGATATGAAAGCAATATTCTCAGGACATATATTTGGAACTTAATTTTTATTAAATAACATGGATTTTTCGATAAGGAATCGAAAACAAGCCCAAAAGCCATCGTTTTCATCATTAAATTGACTGAAAATTTTGCCAAAATGGCGATTTTTTTTTCAAAATTTGTCAAAAGATTGATTTTTACCCGTTCTTTTGGATAATGCAAAGAAAAATATATGGTTCCGAGCAAAATTGGAGGGTTTTGCCCTGTCGATGTTCAAAACATGTATGGTTCTTCAATAAACTAGATTTTGTATTTTATTCAGCGGTTTCCGTGCGCGCGCTCACCGTGGGTTCAATTCGAACGAACTAAAGTAGTCAGTCACCTTGACGATCAAGTTTCTTCACTGAGAGCAAATATTCATAGAAAGTTAGCGATTTTTAGTAGTTTTTTTGTAACAAGTGCGTTATGAAAAGTAATTTTGAGAGCTAGAAAAGGAAACAAAAAAGATGAAGCATGTTAAATAATGATCACAATGTTTCACTCATAGTATCTTAATTAAACCTACCTTTTTGAAGGTCCTTTGGCTTTTTCGATGGGTCTTCGATTGTTGCCTTTTTTATATCTTCTACAACAGCAAGGGGTAATTTCCTTGGAGCCGGTTTCTTATGGGTGTTTTGTGCTTGTTTAGAGTCTAGAGAAACCACGCCAACCCATGTCCTCTGGTGCTGTTCATCAGTTGGAGTCACAAAAACAATGTTGATGGGGCACGCACCTGACTTCTGTAGCTTGTGGGACTGCCCATGGGATTTTCAGCGGTTGATCCTTTGGGCAGTGGATACAGACAATCAGGGAATGCGCAAACTTTGACGCCGTTGCATTCAAACCTTCGCACCTTTGCGCTCGTTATCTCGCCCTCGATCTTGACATTCAGAGGGGAGTTAGTGCTATGGTTGGCAGCAAGTTCGCAGTCTTTATAGAGAAAATTTCCATTTCGAGAAACTGGGAGGTGCTTGTAATTGGAAATATTCTCGCAAAAAGAAAACTTTTCACTGTCATTTCCAAAGCCTGGGAATTTTTCTTCGAGGCGAGGATTCTTCTTATGGTCGGTATAAACTGTTTGCCGTTTATTCTTTTGGATGTCTTTCTCGTGGTAGACTCCTGCAAACCGTCCCTTTTTTTCCCCTCTGGATTCCGAACTATGACGTTCTTTTCCTCAAGTAGAAAGTTCATATTTTCTATACAACCGTCTGAAATTATTAAATTTGTTTTCGGTAAAAAGGATCTCCACGAAGCCTTCAGCCTTTTCCCTTCAACCTTTTTGGTTCTCGTTGTACTTTTGCCAAATGACTTCGAGCTTTCGTGGCCTTGATAAAATTTGATATCGATTAGCTTCGTTCAAGCATAAAATGTAATATATATATTTAGGCAAGGCCTAAAAGCGGAGCTCCCAGTTCAATTTTTAGATCAAATGACTATTAACATAAGGAGGAATACGATTTCTTTAAACTTGTTGACCATAAATCGATAAGTACGTGACAAACGTGACATGGTGTGATGAAGTAGTGTGACCAAATGAGCTGTTTTCATTTTGCAATCAGAACACCAAAAAAACATGATAGTAAATCCAAGGAACTGTAATCCTTGGCTACTAGCTTTGTCGAATAAAGTATTTTTAAACAACCCGTACATAAAGCAAGGAGTTTTGTTGCTCAAAGTTGAACTCGCACAAAATAACTTGGAAGCTTCTTTCGGAATCTTTCAAAATACCATTTTTTCGTATGAAAGATGGAGAGAAAATATTCAACAAAAGATAAATACTTGTTGTAAAGGGTAATGCATCAAATATTTCATTCAATATTTTTTAAAAGAAATGCGTAAAATAATTTCCAACCATCGGAGGAAAGATTTCCTCGCGGTTGGCGATGGTTTTGAAATTTTTACAAAACTTTTTCACTGGAAAGATTTTCCCTTAAAAATACCAGTCCATTCTTTTATATTATTCTCAATCCCAGACAAAATAGTTTAAGACAATTTAGGAAGATCTGCAATGATTATTAAGATAAAATAGATTATCTTTTTTTCTTTCAAAAAACACAACAACAACAACAGTCTAGTAGTCGATTCAAGATCTCTTGATATCAGAAACTGACTCTAAAAACTTGAATATAAGCTTTTACTGATTGGAATATCCACGTTTTATAAAAGGAAACTAAATAAATATGTGATAGACTATAAGTTTTAATTACAGCTGGCATAGATTGATCCACTTTGAAAAAATATCTGCTCAAAACGGGAGGCGACACAACAAACAAGCGACTAAAAAGTCTACGAAGCCTGCGTTGTCTCCTCAGTTTTAATCTTCACTTTATCGATTTGTCACATTTTTTCTAGCATATCGTTAACACAGCATCATACGTTTTTCAATCTGACAGCATAATCATCCTGTCCAGTGAAAAGTTTTTTTTTGAAAACTGATAATCTTAATGCTCGTCTGCTGTTTCAGCTTTTCTTTTCGATAAAGGTTCGCTCTTTTGTCGAATAAAATACCAATAAAGCTTGTTTAGTTCTTCATGAATAGCTACCTAACTCCGTAATAATCTTCTGCAGAAAAAAAATTCCCAAATGGTTGTTTTTCCTTCTTGTTTAGCGTCAACTAAACGTCGAGCGGGAAGCACACTGAAGCCATAAAACGAATGTTTTCGCTGTCCATAAGTTCTTGATGTATTGGGTTGTTTTTCGCTGAATTATCTCCACTTAACTTAAGCAGTTAACATACGACTTACGCTGTTGGCAATTCTAAGTGCTTAAACAATCTTTTCAAACACTTTTTGAGGCTTTTTTGCACTAAATAGCTCGTTCAACTAAACGGCAAAAAAACTGTGAGCTGCTTCCATATTTGGAAGTGGTACACCCACCCACCCATGAGCACACGAACAAACAACCAGCGGATATACCCATGGCAAGCCACGAAAAATCAACTCGATGGGTTTCCCCTTTTTCTAAAGTATGGGGCTCCGCTCGCGCGGGCCGAAGGGATCTCCGCTATGATTACGATTATGACGGAACAGCCTTCTAATGGAATAAAAAATACTTACCCCTCCATGCTTTGTTTTCATACTGAGTGCAGTCAAAAGAAACTCAATATTGAAATAAGGGCCGCATTGCTGGTATACCGGGACGCAGACCTCGCGAATTGTCAAGTGACTTTTTAGCGAGATTTTTCTTTATTACTATTTATACCGGGACACACACCTCGCTAATTGCCGAGTGACTTTGTAGCGAGGTTTTCGTTTATTTAACAAACAGACCTCGAGGCCGAATGGACTACGAGTCAATAGCCCATGAGGCCGTAGGCCGAATGGGCTATTCAAACTCGTCGTCAATGAGGACGAAAGGTCTAATTGTTTTAGTATCCACCAACATATTGGGCCAAAGTTGAATGAAAAAGTCGGCAAAACGCGAGGCAACCGCCATTTTTTTGTTTTGAAAGTGCGCTTCCTCTCAACTTGGGCTATCACCGATAGCCCGAGGTTTGGAAGGCAATCAGAATGTAGGATTTGTAATAGCCCCTGTGTTGCTGAATACTAATTGTTAAATATACCGGGACACAGACCTCGCTAATTGTCGAGTAACTTTTTAGCGAGGTTTTCGTTTATTAGTATTTATGCCGGAACACACCTCGCTAATTGTCGAGTGACTTTTTAGCGAGATTTTTGTTTATTAATATTTATACCGGAACACACCTCGCTATTTTTCGAGTGACTTTTTAGCGAAGTTTTCGTTTACTAGTGTTACGGCTGGGGAACGGTCATAACAATCCCCGGGTCGGCCGTAATGCACAGAATTTCACACTGAGATTCCTTGGCTATTCTTTATTGGAATCACGTAAAACTGTAAATCAACATCAATAAGAGTAGGTGTGATTTAACCGCGTAATTAAGT
>WUCR03000918.1:0-11830 GCA_009858155.3 Phymanthus crucifer
ATTACAATCCGTGTTCTTCACCCCCATTCATGACTGTACCCTAGTTGAATTCATTTTCCAAGTATTCGATCTTTGAGAGATAGCTCAATGACTTTTTAATGCAATGCTTCAAGTCTAATTTACCGAAGAGAAGAATTTTCCCTAACCAGAGACTATGGCGTACATGCTCGGGTTCCTCTAGTCCTTTCTTCAAGGTTCCAATGGAAAAAATGGACTTCCGCTTTCAATCTCAATTCGAACAGCCTTTAATAATCTTAAATATATGCTAAGCCACTTAGTCAGCCGGTTCGTTTGTCCACAGTCAAGCTGTTTTAAATGTTTGCGTGTCCCATCGACTCTTGCTGCGCTCCTGCCGACCAAGCGCGCCCATGTCTTCCCGCGCTCAGCGTTCACCTATTTGTGTATAAACAACCGTCGGTCATTAATCGTGCCTTGGCGCATGCAAGTCTAAGTGCATGACAAGAGACGGTTTCTTCGTCAGACAGGTATAGCTGTGTACTGAAGCATTTGACTGTTGATAACTTACTGATGATTTTGAAACAACCTCTGGGCTGATCTAAGTCAGGGCATGGCTAACTCACAGATTGAACCCTGGAACAACCTCTGGGCTGATCTAAGTCAGGGCATGGCTAACTCATAGATTGAACCCTGAAACAACCTCTGGGCTGATCTAAGTCAGGGCATGGTTAACTCACAGATGGAACCTTGAAACAGCCTCTGGTCTGATCTAAGTCAGGGCATGGCTAACTCACAGATCAAACTGAATCATGTTAATCTGTTCTGCAGAAAGAAACCGAGAGCCCAGAGAACTCCTCTCATCAAGGCAGAGTCCAAACAACCCCAGTAGCAGGTGCTACCAAATCTAGTACCACTGCACTGATTCTCAACTACAAATCTATTCTATTTTTCGAGTAAGTGATCCCCAAACAATCTCATATCGATAAATGGTAGCTCATGATTTCCGATAAGTATGTCTGTGATGGAGTCAACAAGACTCGATGCTATCATCCATCGACTTCTCCAATCTAATATCAATTAACTTGCCCACTCTCTATTTCCCACTAATTGATACAGATAACTGAAGGAAAGCCACAATATGATGAATAATCAATGGTTTTGACGTGCAAATTGTTTTGAAAACTAGTTAATGTGTTGGGAGCAATTAGGGCTTTAACAGCGTTACCTCAAAACAATTTTTAGACGAAGATGAACTCGAATCGTTTGCCGATTAAAATCGTTTTTTATCAAAATACACAAGGTTCACTTATATTTTAAATGAATTCACTTTGTTTTTAATCTAGTTTTAGCAAAATAGCAAATGCTAGGTTTATTAAGGCCTTTTTGCTGCGACTTTTACGGTTATTTTGATCATAGTGAAGAATGTTAAAGAATCAACTTGCAAAGTTTTTTCAAGATACTGAGATGAACGAAGCAAATGTCTCTGTACAAGGATAACACAACATTTATTATATTTTTGAAAATCGCTACAAAAAGAGTCAGTGAAACGGTCCTAGGTCTAGGGCTATCGCTTTTGTTCCCTTTCCACAAGGGACAACCAAAACAAGAGTGAGATCTAGTATTAAGATCAGGCCTCATCCATGTAAACAGAGTCTCAGCTTAGCGCAATGATGAAGAAGACAAATATTTTATTTTCAAAACTGATTTTTGTTTACTCAAGATGGATTTAAACGAATATACTTCACATGAAAGTACTTGAGCTCATCTAGTTTTCTCGCTTTAGGTTTAGATAATACATCTACAGTAGGACCCGATTTTGGTTTTCAAAGATACAATCGCACAAAAGATTTTGGAAACAATTTCAAAGTAATTGTTTGGATCTATGCAACTGAAATAAACATACATGTTTGTTTAAAAACAATGATGTTTATATTTTTTTGCTATCGAGAAAATTATGAGGAAAATATCAATTGAATTGAAGCATTTAGATGATACAAAATTTCAATTATAGTTATATATTTATTATATATTAAATCAGTATTCAAATTCATGACTATGATTGTCAATTTTTATGTGAATTTAAGAAGAATTCTGAAGATTTGATAAAAAATTTTGAATGAAAGAACGACAAAAACCGAAGACGTTTCATAGATAGTTTGATTGACTAAACTCGATAGAAACTGATTGTCAGAATTGCAAGGTTTTTGAAGTCATATGTGGTCCAATCAATGAAACTGAATAAAAAAACTCCTCGTAGAGATTTGGTTCGTATTGTGGCAAAGACTTCAGCAGCTGGGCTGACTACTACTGTAAAATGATATTTCTTGTCACCTCGGCCTAAAAAGCTGTTAGAAGATGATTTTCTTTCAAAGTCATGTATTATGAAAACCCTCTCGATTTGTACTGCTTGAAGAGGTATTCCTAATGATAATAGGCCTTCCAAACACAGCCTAATCACTAAGAATGTGGCTGTCATGAACAACAATCGAATATCTGATCTCACTGGCATCGAGCAATGAAGATTCTGCTTTGTTAGTTTTCTGATTTTCTTCGTTTTTCAGTTGTCAGCACTCGATTCTTTTGTTCCTAACCGATTTGTGGATTGATTTTTTTAATGAATTAGCCTAATGATAGCATTATGGTGGCTCCTAAGTACTAAATGGTCTTGATAAAACTTCCTAAAAGGCATCCGGTCTTTATTGGAGACGATTCGCTCGCCTTGAAGCCGTTCCAAGAACACCCACTCGGGCTTTAGATGCACTCTCTTTTTGTAGCAGGGGACATCATAATGAAAAATAGAGAAAAACAAAAGTTCAAAAGAAAAACATTCTTTGATGCCAGGCCAATTAAAATTGACAATCTAATATTGATATTTTGGCATTGAACTTGATTTATGTGAGAAGATGAAGCCTTTTTGACTATGGACTTCTTTCTACTTCACAATGTTCTATGACAGGATCGCGATCAACTTATCCACGGCATAAAAAACTTAAAAATATTGTTATAGCTCATTAAGACTTTAAAAGTCCACGAGGACCGGCTTAAGTACTACCCTATGAAAGACCAATAAAAGACAGAGCAGTTCTTCTTGTTTCGTTGAAGTTACTGTGATTGAGTGATTGAAGATTAGCAGAGCTTAAGACTTTGATTCCTTGGCTAACTCACCTGGCATTGTTTACAACTCCTGATTGAAAGCGATGTGTCCTCTGCGAGCTGTACTTGAAGGCCTAATGCACTCGTAGCCCAGTGTGATTCTGTCAACCGAACCAATCTTGGTTATTAAACAGCCGAGGCAGTAAGTCACAACAGATCTTCACTCCAGTCGAATGTTTTGACTGTAGCAGAAAGGCTAGTTGTTATCTTGATCAAAGCTCCCTTTCTTCCTGACCGTTATGTTAAATTTAGTATATTTTTGTCTTGTGCTAATGATCTTCCAGTGGGTCTTGTGCTGTGAGTGTCGCTCACCCTTAGGGGTCTAAAATCATTCCACCTTGGTAATGAGGCCAAAGAAAGCCGTTTTGAGTAGCACGGGCTGCACGGCTGTCTTTCTAAGTGACAGGCAAGCTCCCACAAACTCAAGCTCACGTTTGATTCCTTCCAAGTCAGTTAACATATGAGCGAATTTTTTTGAGGTCGAAACAACGAGAATGTTACATGTTTTGTGGTTACGATGTCACTGATTAAGACAGGTGGAACTGCTCAGTGTTTCGCTATTTCAACAAAAATAATAGCTAATCGGCCCGGCGATTTGCCGACGAACTAGTGATCTGAGATTAAATATCCCCTCCCTTGGAGTAAAGAAATAGACTTATGCTAAAATATCCACTCAAGATTGATCTTTGTTTTGTATTCTTTTATTGCCGCGCGGAAATGAACCCAAAGTGAACGCTTTTCGTTTGGCCATGCAGGATGTAAGAGTTAGATGGTGATCGATGTGCTTTCAGTTTGCGTTGGCCAAACTCATTTGCATCATAAAATGATCGAGAAATCAAATCTCTCGATTAGAGTTTAACAAAGAGCCCACTCCAAAATCTGTTGTGTGGCCTGTAGTTTGGTAAATTTGAGCAGCTTGTTGGCATTGATTCGGACCATCACAAACGACTGATAACTTGGTTTCGATTTCTTTTCGTGAAAATGTTAACTCGATGTTCGCTCAACGCCCAAAAATGTTTCAAAAAAAAAAAAAAAAAAAAAAAAAACCCGGAGAAATTCGAGAAAAAAGCTATTGAATATTAAAGTTATTTTTATTGTTTCTCAACTGTCAAGCAATTTGCACGCTCTTTTCAAGAAAAGCGTCCATCGCTAAAATCTTGAGAACTCAGTCCATGAGAATCGCACCTTCAATTCATTTGATAATCAGGACAAGAATTTTCTAGTCCGTTAAAACTACAGATTCGGAATATCGGTGTTACGAGGACATTAGTCCGGAAATCGATCAGAAAACAGATTCTCGCTTTTATACCTTAATTCCCCGTGCGATAATTTGGTCTGCCAAGAAAACAGACGCTCCGGAAAGGATCATATTAACCACGATTGTTTTTGATTTATCTAGTTATTGAAACTAAAATGTAGAGAAAACACGAGCGTGTTCTCAAAAAATAATGTCGTAACTGGCATTTTTTAGCCTTATTCTACGGGGAAAAAATGAGTTGAACTGATTTGGATGAAATCACTACAAACAAACAAATAACAAGAAAGATGACGGTCTTTCAAGATCACCGCGTTTAGTGATATTTTTCTTTCTTTTAAGTTAAGTCTTTGCGTGATTTCCAAAGGGGCGAAAAGATTAATAAAACTCTCGAAATCTGGTGCAATTTTAAGTCAGGGAAAACCCTGGAAGAAACATTTTTGAATAAAATACTAGCGTTGATAAAGCGTTCGCCGGGCTTCCAGCTGTCGCTTTTTGATCAAAACAAAAATGAAAAAAGCTTGGAGAAAATTTATTCAATAGTTTTCTTTTGATAGAAAAATGAATTTTTCTCAAAAGTCATTTTGATTGAAATGAAAGGGTGCTTGAATGGAACATATCCTTGTATGTATATGTATTTTTTTATCTGTTTTGTTGAAAACCCCCAAAGTTATTGTTTCACAACGAAAACTATTTGTATTATCGACGTTTTATGGAAACTAGCCGTTTCATGCTGTTCAGTCCGTTTTGTTTTCAATTGTTTTAAGTTTTCTTCTAATGATTCATTTATACCGCAACCATACCTGCTTCTAAAATTACGAAGCCAACGACATTTGGTTATGAAAAAAAAAAAAAAAAAACAACCCTAGCTTGCTTTTCTTTTTTAATTTTTCCCTCTTTGTCGTTTAATTAAATCGGGGAATCGGTTTTTAGTGAATTTTAAATCTTGGAATTGAAGTTTTGATTTGGCTAATGCCTCAGCCAGCCTGCGACTTTGACATTTAAATAAATTGAAAACATTTTAACCAACTTTTCGAGGGAATTGAACTGGATGAACGCAATTAATGGAGAATCTCTAATCAGGTTTATTGCATTCAAACTGACTTGAAGCGTCAGGCTGAGTAATTAGTGAGTGAAAATCAATCCAAACCCGGTTGAGCAATGAACAATTATCGAAATCTCTCTGCAAATTTCTGTCAATTCGCTCTCCTCATAATACAAAATTAAACTTTTTGGGTTATTGAATTTTGTCTTGAATATTCCAAACGCTGAACTGCGCGTTATTAAATACCTTATGTCGGTCCATTAATAGGGCTTTGGGCAATAAACGGTGAATGAAATTGGTTTGGCATTTATATGGCTTCGTCATTGTTTGGAGCCCAAATCAGCTGTGTGGAGTTGGTTTCTGGTCACAGATTGCGGTAAATATCACTTCTGAATTGCGCCAAATGTTTTTAGGTCACTTTAGAATCAACTATCTTCCCTGTAAATAATTTAAACTGTTTTTAAGATTTTTGGCCTCAAAGTTAGAACACTCTGGCGAGCTAAGAGTTTATATCGGAAAGGAAATAAACTTTCGATTTCTTGAGCAACTGTCTTTGATTTCGTTGATCGTAATTTTGTTTTCTTTTGAAGAATATACAACTCCAACTGTTTTGAGTTAAAACACGCGTTTTTAAAAGAAGCCCGTCAAACTGAAATAAACAGCAATTGTTCCGAGAAATATTAATCTACCCGCGAGAAAAAAAACAAATGTACTGTTTATCAGTTGGGCTGATATTTCACTCATTCATAAGATAAACACAGCCCAGACTTCTGCAATCAAAGAATCTGTTAAAAAGTTCATCTCGAAGTCAACTAATCGTTTCTTTAGCCGTTTGGCTGTCGGTATCAGCGATCCCTTATCGGATATTACGATTTATAGCATGAAATTGTATTATCGATAATTAAGTTAAGATTTTTGCTTTGATGTCCTGGAGAATACAATTTCCTCTAAGATAAGTCTCTTGATTTTACGAGGCGATGTCCAATAGCTCACTCAGTTTGGCTATATTAACTAATTGGGGATATCGAAAATATTAGAAGAGGGCCGCTCAAGGCGATCAGTAAAGAAAAAGTTGTCAGTTTCACCACGAGAAAGCGTTCCGAAACTGATGGCCAATTAATGCTTTGTTGTTTATTAATCGTAGTAGTTTTACAGAATTGAAAAATAGAGGAAATGTTAAGCGAATACAGCAGGTAGTTCATGCTCATGCCTTTAAAGATCGTTTAGCTTATTTCCAACGTTTTAAATTGTCTGTGATATGTTCTTAAAGATAAATCTTCACTGAGATATTTTTTGCCGCGCTGCAACTAGGCTTTTAGTCAAATTCTCTCTCTCAACTACCCCTCCCTTCCAGATTGCAACCGGAGAAGGTGTGTTTTATCTCGTTTTGGGGGGAAGCTCCTAAATGCTCAGGAAAACAAGAGTGATAATGATAATTCTAGTCCCAGGATGACTGGAGACTTATGCTGATGGATTATCTATTATTTAGTCTGAGTGGATGCAAAAAGGAGTGTTGTATTTTCCATCTTTCTACTTCAGTGCGCGACTCCTTGCATCTTTAGCACGTAAACATCGCACAAATACCACACGCTTTGTCAACACCAAGCTGGCGAGCACCTAATGCACCCTCACGATGCACCCTCGACTTAACCACTTGTCTTGTGTTTCACAAATCTAGAGTTTTTATTCCTTGGAACACGAAAGAACCCAGAATGGCTGATCTCAAATCCAGGAAATTCATTAACAGTCGAAATGAATCTTGAAGGGTTTTCCAAAAAAGAATTAAAAAGTGGGAGAACACAAGTGAATCATTTTCAAACCGCTGTCTTCTGATCACTTAGGATTTTCAATCCACGCTAATTAGAAGCGAGAAAATCACGTATGAAGAAAAGAGCGGAAAAATATTATCAATCATGGGTTTTCTAAATAAAAGCCGTGGAAGCCATTTAACAGCTGTGGCACTTAAAAGGCTTTCTTACTGACGAATTTGATAATGATAACATCAGAAAAAATTGCGGTCTTTTTTGGGGAAATTCAGGTTAGAATTTCGAACGGTGGAAAAACACGTCCCCAAATCATTTCTACTTGGAACATCTAAAATATTTTTTACAAAAATTTTCTTTCTTTTTTTTTCGTTTTGTGTTTATAAAGCTTGTTCTACAGGAAAAAAGATATTTTAAAATCAAGATTATTAGTTTGCCTTATAGTTTTGAATCCATTGCATGAGCAAATGCATTTTCTAATTAGCATCGTGGGGATCCGTGTCTTAAATGAAGATCGAGTTTTAGGGCGTGTCTTGACCGCGTGGTTCGACCAAAAAATGGCGGGAACACGCGTTTGATATTTTGTCTGCAAATCTTTGACGAATCATTTCTACTTCAATTATCAGTCCATGATTACTTATACAAAACATGATTTATAGAATGAAAAATGGCTGTCATAAGAAAATGAAAAATAAAAAAACAAAATTAAAACATGCGACGGAAAAATGCTTAAATATCTGCTCATTAATGTAAGTTCTTGTCTTGGAAAATTCTTGACGACCATTAAAGTGCCAAAGACTTCTATCTGCCGATGGCCTAAACAGTAATGAACGCCGGAGTATAAAAGTTTAATACAAAAACTGAAGGAAATTCATCATATTTTTTTTTCTTCGAAAATTGATTGAACCAATTTATAGGATTTTTGGGGGTACTGAATTTGGTCCAAATTATACCCGGTTCACCTTTGATCTTATTAAAAGTCGGTTATGACAAAGCCCCCAGGCTTGCAAATTGGTCTTCTTTGGGCGAGATTCATTCTCGTATTCAATATAATTAGCATAATCTGGGCCTAAACGTGATTTTCATCCTTAAGAGAGTGTGTCGGTCTGGGCAATAAGCAATCTGGTTCACTGATTATGGGTGATGTTTAGTGCAGTAAGCGGTCGGGATTGACTTAGGTTTTGTTTAGATATTCCATCTATTTCATTAAGTTCATTTTTGATGTAAGTGCGATTTTCCGACGATTTCTCAAAGCATGATCAATTTTGTCTTACCCTTTCAAAGAGAGATGTGTTCAGTTCACCTAAGTTCTCCTTTGCAGTAAATTTCTTCCCAATCAATAAAATTATTTGAAAAAAAATAATCGGTATGGTAAACGGGGATTATAGCTGGAACCAAGAATATCAATGGAAGCGCGCGCTCCTTTGTCCATTCCATTGATTTGATTTCACCGATCAAAACCCTCAATCAAGACGCAATGAAAACCGCACTTCTCCACCAGTGCAAATATTTGATTAATACGAATGTTTTTCGTTTGGAAAACGGTTATTAGATTATTGTTCAACAAATGATCAGGGCGATAACTAGCTCATGGAGTATAAATATGACAATGTACTGTAATGAGTACAATCCCAAGTCGTGTCAGTTCGGTGTTTTTACTCCAGTATATTAGATTATGCGAAAAATATATGAAAAGAACATCAAGGTGACGGCTGGTGGGCACGAAAAACCAAATCATCTTCATGAATAAATATACTTTTATGCTACTTTTGATTTCTATCTCTTTTTTCCTCTTAATTTGCCAAAAAATTCTTTGCTATTTAAGGCTAAAACTCACCAATGCACAAAGAGAGATAGGGTAGTCGAGGAACAGCAATAAAAACCAAACAGCTTGGAGGGATAGACCTTTAAATTATGAATGAACTGTAAAGAGGTATCTTGGTGGTTTTACTGTTTTGATGTTAGGGAACGTTTTTGATCCTAAAAGCACGGGGATTTTGCAGCATTTCTTCGACAGGGAAATCGAGATGGAGTTATAAAAGTTGGCTGTCATCGAAATGTACATTCTTTGGAAAATAATGTATTATATGAGGGAATATCGTTTAGGTTCTACCATCTGTTGAGTTCTATTTTATCTTTGATGAGAATCTTATCCTTTCACCTAAACCTTACTATCGTTTTATTTTTCCATTCAAATGACTTTTTCCCATTTTTCTTATATCCTTCCAACCTTGTGAGTTATTTTTTTCAAGGGTTTCTCTAAAAATTTAAATTCCCACCCATATTTCTTTCTATTTTTCGGTTTTATTTCCCATATTTTATATCCATTTGTCCAAACCAAATCATTCTTTTACTCTGGATTTTTACTTCTCTCACGATTCGATCCATGAACATTTCTATTATCTAATTTTGTTCCTTCTTTTTTATTCTAGTAAGCCTTTTTTTACCTCGAGGATAAATTAGGCGTTCCATGTGATACTGCAAAGTGATCTACTATAAAGTCAAGGAATCCTTCCTTGTGATTCTTATCAAGGCGGTAAATCACACAATGGAAGTACAAGGCCCACAGTATTAAATCAAGAAACTCAATATGCTCAAGTGGAATTGGAAACTCGTACGAGGCAATCAGCTACAAAAAGTCACCGAATACACATTGGCGTGTCAATTAAACCCAAATGACCAACTCTGTACTATCATTAAATCTTAAACCGCCAATAAATAACAGACACAGAGATTTCGGAACTCGATAAACCGACCTTTTTTGAATACCCTTTGAGGTGATATCATAAAATGATTAAAACCAAGGAAATGAATGACTTTTAATTGCCGTCATGGATAGACTTGGGTGATAATATCTTTGGAGACGAAGTTCTGAAGTTTTTAGGAGATTTATGTTTGTAAGTATTTAATTTAATTCATTGACTTTAGATCTTGGAGATGCCGTGGTCACACGCATTCAGTGGGGTAGAAACATTTTTTTTTCTTTTTTGGGTCTTTAAGGTGCTTATAACCACATCAACCAAAAGAGATCAAATATGACTCCATAAAAACGGTACAGACTCACCGAAAAATGGGAGGAAAGAAAAAAAGAAACAAACAAAAAAAAAAACCCTAAGGGGATTTTAAAACCACAATAACCAGAAAATTTTTTTACAAATTACACAATAGGTTTGTAATGACTTCCTTTATGAACCAGCCGAAAAATCCCGTTTCATCCAAATGACAGATTTTTTATATTTTCAGAGATTTTTAAAAAGCCTCATAACCAAAAGAGATCAAACAAGATTACATAGAGATAGTACATAAAACAATAGCTTGAACTTCCTTGATCAAATCACTGAAAAATTACCTTTTTGTAATGCCTAGTTCTTATTCTGAGAAGTTTAATTTCTTTTGGGCAGTACAATTGGTTTTAGCCTGAGCAGATTTCACAGATTCTTCGCTGTTATTTAATGAAGACTTAATAAGTTGAACCATTGTTTCATAGGTTTTCCTGATCTAATAAATTTAATATATTTTTTGTTATGGAGAAAGAGAAATCACTTCGATTAAGGCTGGGGGAAATTAAACCCATTTTGAGCGTGCCAGACTTTGCAATATCAACAACTGGACGATTACACAAAGATTAAGCTCATATTTGATGGCTTTGAACATGTCAGTACTTCACGTAACACACCTTATCACAGCCCATCAATGTACACTAAATTCAAGAACATTAAACAACACAAATTATGAAAGTTAAATTCTAATATTTTCACTAGTGAAGATATGAAAAAGTTATGTACCAAATGTCCCGGATGTACGCGCGCGTCCTGAAACATTTTCCCGCCAGTTTGTTGTCGCTAATGTTTCTATTTTAGTTTGCCTCAGTTTGTCCATATAATAAAAAGAACATTACACGTTGGCTTGAAGATGTGAATTTTTTTTCTCGTGGTAAAAACAACATTTTACTCGTTCGTAAAAGATTTTTTTCACCACTCGAAAATAAAATTCATATCTTCGCGCCGCCGTGTAAATATCTTCTGTACACGCAACTAGAACGAAATCAGAACTTTCGCATTCACAGATGAATATAAAAACAGATGGCATATCGAATAGTCATCCTGATTTGGTGACGATTCCTTTTTGGATTTTTTTTTTCGGAGAATAATGAAGTCAAAGAACAATCATATGGAATGGTTATCTATGATTTGAGATACAGTGTTATCGGACAATATCTCGAGATCCATTTTTGAGTAAGATCCATTTATTCTTAGAAACACAGATGCCACTTGTTAAAAATTTGGGGGTCAGGTTCAGGTCACATTATGAAAGTATTGCTCAGCATAGACAATGAGTAGAACAATAAAAAGAATACTAACAAAAAAGAAGTAAACCAGAATGAATCAAGAAAGAAAGACAGATATACATATCAAAAGTAGTAACAAAATCAAAGAATCACTGTTTGTAATTTGATAAAACATTTCCGCATTGTGGTTTGCAGCTAAGACACTGGGACCTTGAATATCTAGATGACTAATTACACATTTAGATAATAATAATAATAATAATAATAATAATAATAATAATAATTAAAATGATTAAATCTGCCTGATGAGTGCGCAAGCACGAAACTCAGAGTTGCAGTGAATCATGTTTGTTTTCATTTAGTAACCC
>WUCR03000982.1:0-11827 GCA_009858155.3 Phymanthus crucifer
TTGGTTTCGATTGATACAATTCATTTTGTTTTTCTAGATGCAACCATCCGCCGAGCAACTTGGTCTTAACAGTTGCACCTTGCTCGTGCCGGTTGCAACTTGCTCGGAGCAACCAACCAATTAATATTCCAATGTTGTTGCGCAATATTGCAACGTCACGGGGAAAGGAACATCCGGTTTCACTGTAACATTTATGAGATCAAATCATCCTCACCCATTTGAATGATCTTCCATCTACAGTACTACTTAGTACTTCGTTACTAGAAACAACCAGTCCTAGGAAGAAAAATTCATATCATTCAAGCAACAACACAACCAATAAAATGGGCCGAATAAATAAGATTTGAAAGTGTTTGTGGCTAATGCCACCATGTACTTTTGCTTCCAGTCCAATCGCTACCAGTCACAGCAGAAGCAGTCACACTTCTACATGGTAGTGATCGCACTCTTACATCAGGTAGTGTTTGCACTGGTAGTAACTGGATTGGAAGCAGAAGTACGTAGTCACGATCTGACCAGTTTCCATGACAAAGTACACAATGTATAGCCAAAATCAGAAGTCATCTGTTCAAATCTTTGACTTCCTGGTTATTCAGACTGGTACTGTTGTACATTTGAACTTCGATTTTCCAGACTGATCATCCAGACTTTTGCATTGGGCTTCACTAATATTTATGCAGATTTGACCCAGATTTGGAAAAAAATGCAAAAAATACTGCCCTAAATCATGAACAGACTTCAGTTTTCCATGTTTTTTTTTTAAGATTTGCTAGTCCCTAGAGTTTTGATTGCTTGCAATTTGTGGGCACCATAGACAAAGTTCTGAACATAGAATGTCGTTTTGAAGCTGGACATGTAAGATACACGAGTCAGAACTAAGATAACACTTTCTACCTCATTGATATTCATTTTCTCGTTTATCTGGACTCTCAATTATCCAGACTTTTTAGTCTGGTCCCAGGGTGTCCGGATAATCAAGGTTCAACTGTACCAGAAAAAGCTACAAAAAAAGCTTGGGTGATAATGACCAGCAACTAAGTGGCTGTCATTTTGAGCATTAAAAGGACAAGGGTAGTGGACGTGAGGAAGGAGGGTACCCCCACTACAACCCTTAGTTATGTGCCACTATATACAGCTTCACCTACCATAGGTGGTCAGACAAACACCATTTTTCCTTTGTATTTTGTCCAAGTTTCTCTGCCTCTCTTTTTTACTTCCATGAAAACTCTTCACACGTATGCCAGGAGTCCTGTGGACAAAAAAATTACCCTCAATCAGCTCCTCAGTAGGGAGATAGGTGTTTGTCAGGTTAGAATTTGATGTGTGAGTTAGCCATGCTCCGATGTACAGTAGTGATCAGCTCAGAGGTTATTTCAGAGTTTTATGTATGAGTTAGCCATGCCCAGCATGTGAGTTAGCTATGCCCAGTGATGTAGATCAGCCCAGAGGTTATTTAAGACTTCAATCCATGAGTCAGTCATGCCCAGTGATGTAGATCAGCCCAGAGGTTATTTCAGACTTTAATCCATGAGTGAGTCATGCCCTGATTTAGATCAACCCAGAGATTGTTTCAAGGCATCAGTAAAATGCTAATGTTGGCCTGAATTTAATTATTATTATATTAATAGTCTAACATTTTAGCTTACCATGTTTGAAATTCTTTTTCCCAGTTTGAAATTAAAGACACTGGCATGACAATAAGAACAGATTTGATCAGTTCATTGTCAAACATCCCTGACAAGAAAGCAATGACTTGAATTGTCTTCCCTAACCTGAAAAGAGAGGAAAAAAATTAGAGCTTAGTTCTCAAATTGTACCATTTTCAACAACAGCATAAGAAAGCTTCTGTGGATGTCAATCAACATGTTTTGCAAATATCAAGGATGAGAGGATTTGCCTAGGAAACATCATGGAGACAGCCTGATTCATCATGACAAAGATATAGTGTGCACTTGACTGAAAAGTGTTATAAGACATTAGCCAGTTGTAAAATGAGTGGGAGCTTGGGCCGAATTGTGACTGCAAAGCATGCATGGAATGGTTGGCTGGACAGAGGGATCAAAAAATGGTGTCTTTGAACACAAATCTACTTAAAAATAATGTTATTCTGACTAAAGATGAATATGCCTGGAGTCAAAATACCTCAAGAATCTTTAGAACATTTTAGAATATGGCAGATGTGTCCACCAAACAATACATGCATGCTTTGCGGTCACAATTTGTACTCAAGCTTCCGCTCATTTTGCAACTGGCAAATTGCATAACATACTCTGACAGATCATGATTGCAATCAACAGAAGCATGTTTTTGTTGAAATAAAACCAAATTTTCAGACTGAGCTCATCTCTCATTAATGCAGGGCAAAAGTAAATTATTACAAAAATGTGTGCAGGCAATTTGATATGGAATGTATATGTCCGTACATACCCCATGTCATCACCCAGAATTCCTCCTTGCTTCTTCTGATACAGCTTCCAAAACCACAAGACGCCTTCTTTTTGATACGGGTAAAGTGCCTCATTTATTTCTTTTGCGAGACTAAACCCATTGGCAATTTCTATCATTCCATCATCTTCCTCCTCCTCCTCCTCCTCCTCTTCCTCTTCTTCTTCTTTTGCATAATCTTTTATGAATTCCTGTAATAAAAAGGAGATAAATTGTTATGTCTGAGTATCAACTACAGAAATAGCAATACAATGTGATGGTATAGAGTGATTTTGTATGTCTGTGAAAACGGCACCACACGGTCACAGCACGACTACGGCAGGAATGCCGAATGTTTTTATAAAGAACATGGCACTGACACGGTCACTGCACAGCGCAGTCTGTTTCACACTCACACAAAATCTGCTTTATAAAATGAAGCAGAAATGAGTGGTTGTGCTATGTTACTAAGGGCAACAGCATAACAGTGCCGGTGACTCAGCTAGATCCTGCTACATACCTCAAGTTTTCTGATTCTTTTAAGTAACTTTTCACTTTGGTGAATGTTATAGGCTTTGTTGCACAGTTCTAGGGATTCTTCCAGTAGTCCCTGTCTAGCTTTTTCTTTGGCATCAGCAACAAGGTGATTAAACTTGGCCTTGAGTGAATTTGTATCACCGTTTGACTGTCCTATAACACAAAAAATAGCACTCATGTCTATATTCCATGCCCGGGGGGGGGACTCCCATATATTGCAGGGCGGGGGTGCTCGTCGTATCTTTTAGGGGTCAAAATCAGGATTTTGGTATCGTTTAGGGTGTCTAAAAGCTTTCCGGGCCACCAAAGTCAAAGCTGGTATCTTTTATGGTATTTTGTAAGATGATAAAAGCAGCAAACACAACTTTAACTGACATAAATCGTATATCATGTCCAATTATAATGCTGAAACTCATGGACTACATTGGGAATATTAGAAATACAAAATAACTATAAATTTGTTCAATTTCATCTGGTATCTCTTAGGGGTAAAAATCTTTTGTTGCCACGCCCACCTTTGTAAGGTTCAGGTATCTTTTAGGGGTCATTTTTTAAATTCCCGACGAGCACCCCCACCCTTTTCTGGCAGGAGTCCCCCCCTGGGATTCCATGGCAGCTAAGGAAACAAGGGCTGGATGGGTGTGCCTGCCCATGAGAATCAATCTTGTTGGTCAGTAGAATGTGACAATCAAGAAAGCAATAATGCTAATGTACCTATCAATGTTAAGCTTGGGGGTTCGCACAAAAGATGGAGATTTAACAGACATCATTTGCCCCAGGATTAGGTTTTTGATATGTTGTGTCTACAGGAAAGGGCCGTATTGACCTAAGGCCTAGGAGGCTAGCGATCTCAAGTTCTCCTATGTTGGGGAATTTTCACTAGAACCTTGGCCCCAGGGGTGTGATTTTGTTTCCCAAAACAGTCAAATCCCACCCTGATGCCTGATCTGTTCGTCGTAAAAAGTCCTGCATCAGCAACTCACCTTCCTGCTTCGTTTCTCCCGATTTCGACTCTTGATCTATACTTAACTTCGATATGCCTTCAGCTATATCCTCATCAACCCCGTCTCCTTCTCCTCTATACATTTTTAAAGCTACTCAGGATGTATCTTTGCGTGAAAATTGGGATCAAAGACGATGACCTTGTCCCTCACAACAGAACATGCACGACAAAAAATCAAGAAATGGCGCGAGAATATATCCTCACATGACTGGAACCCAGTATTCCACGGTCAATGAAAACGGGGGAAAACTGGGAAAACGTCTAAAAAATCCATGTTCTTTTATTTTAATTCATATTTTTATTCAAAACATATTAATTGTTGTAAATTGTGCTGTTTTGCATAAAAAGGCAGGAATTTCCGATTAAAGAATTAAGGAAGGTTTTTTTTTGAGTGGTTTAATTTCCACCCACCCCTCCCTAGAGAAACCTTAGTCTGGCCATGGTAGCGCGGGCTCAAGCGTATGTTTACATCGCGGAAAAAACCTGGCAAAACTGAGTTGTGAAAGTGAAATTGCTGAAAAATCTCTTCTGATTCAAATATTTTTCGTTAAAAAAAGGTTTTACAAGAAAAGAGGCTAATCTGGTAAGAATTAACTATTCTATCTCATTTTTTTGTACATCGGATAACATTTTTATTTATTTTTTTACTAGAAACAGAAGTTCATATTAAAACTTCTGCTGGAAACCTAAAGTCGTCAACCACATTCTTTGATGATTTCAATGCAAAGTTTACAAATACTTTGAAGAAAGATCGTACTTTAGTCTTAAGAGTTTCCTTGAAGTTGTATAAAGTTCATATCTTTGTTTGGCAGAAGCACAATGAAGAACGACATCATTGATCTTCCCAACTCCTTGCTGTGAATGAGGATTTCTTCCAAGACAGTCCCGCGCACGTCTAGGTAAGCTTCCTAAATTAAATTCTTTATCTTTCACGAGGGTAAGAAAAACAGATTTATTTTTATGTGAATCGTATTTCTGAATCTGGGAAAGAAATGATTTTTTTGATTCAAATAATATTCAGAAATCAGAAACTACAAGCTTATGTATTCCCTGTGCGTAGGCAGCAGTCTATAGACAGCTGTTCACAGAGCGAGATCAAAACTCTGTTCTTGATATGGATTTTTTCCCAATCTTATTCGTTTAAAGATTAGAAACCGAAAAATGAGACTTTGTTTCACATTCTCTAGAGTTTAGGGTCCGGCCTTAGAGGAAAACTGCAGCAAATGATTCACTAGTTTCGGAGTGGTGAGTTTCCATTTCCATTTGAATGTTATAAAGCTGATCTTTGTTCGTACCTGCGATAACACCAAACGTTTAAAAGTCCTAGTCTGAAAAACAACCAGTTTTAACTGGTTTTAACCAGTTTTAGTTTTAGTTAAAACTATTTATAAAACATGTTTGTTGCGTTATTTTCATTTGAAGGGGAAATTTTGTGTTTTTCAAGGTAACTAACTGTACCAACCAAATATCTTATCATGCCATTTCTTCATTTTCATTTTCAGGATAGAAAACACCATTTTCAGAAGTGAAATGTCTGGATATGTAGGACATCTCAGTCTAAACCAACAGTTCATCCTTGATCAGGTATCATCCATAGTTTTTAGAAATATCAAGATCCAAATAATGAACAGTGAAAATTTTCTATTTTTCTATATGAAGATAAACAGCAGGAAACTGATGAGTCAAGAGGGTTTTGAGAGCAGTTGTTGTTTAAAATTTAATTATCCTAAAAGATGTTGTCTACTTTTGCTTGATGTGAACCTGATCATGAGCTCCAGCTGACTTGAATAAGCGCTGATGTTAACTTTGGCCCTATTCTATGAAAAACATTTATCTTGCCTCATAGTAATTATGAGAAAAAATTTGTACACAAAATGTGTTTCAAATAACCAATTAAAAAAGTAAGAAAATACACATAAATGAAAATAAATCTATAGATATAGATCAGGAATATTGCTTTGTTAATAATTAAAAATAAGCCATTTCTTTATGCATTTGTTTTTGTGTTTCTTAAATTCAAGACCTTTACAATATTGCATTGTTTTGATTTTTATCTAATATTCTCCGAAAGAAGAAATCTATATTATAATAATTTGATGATGATGATGATGATTGCTCAGCGTAAAGTGGGTCGACCAAGCACCACCTTAAAAATGGTCCTTGAGAGGGACACAGGGCTCAATGATGACCATCTTATATAAGGCAGCACTGCTAGACCGATAAGTCTGAGGACAGATATCCTATCAAATCACTGGTCTCCCGGATGAAAGATGATAATGATGATGATAATAATGATGATGACGATGATGACGATGATGATGATGATGATGATGATGATAATGATGATGAACCATATTTTGTCCCTATGTTATAGTTCCAAGAACGAGTTTCCGATGTCTTACAACCCTACCATGATGACTATTATTTACTGAGATGGCTAAGAGGTACATGATAATTGTGATTGCCATTAACAATAGATTAATATTCTCTATAAATAATCTTGATTGATCCAACTGACTGACCCAGTGCAAAAGGCAAATATTTTATTACTCATTAAGATTTTTTGACAACAATGGTATTTATTTAATAATTTGATAAAATTATTATTTTTCAGCTCGAAATTTCAATCTAGAAAAATCTGAGTTTATGCTGAGAGAGGTTTGTATTATGAGAATGTGATGCTTCGTTAGTTAGTCATTTGTTTTCCCACTTTGGGAGAGTTTTACCTCTTATTCTTCTCATTTTGTTTTTCATTCATTTTCCATTCATTTTTCATAGAGCCTGAAGGTCAGACAAAATCTGGGACTGGACACAATACTTGATGCATACATAATTCCTGAGGTAGGCAAAAGCATTATCTAAGCACCGCACCTCCAACGCAAACCAAATAAAAATGTTCATCTGTGAATTCAGATACACCAGTGGCGGATCCAGGATTGAAAACGTGGGGTGCATTTTGTGAAGTCTCGGTAGGGGTTCTCTTGTATATTTCAAAAAATCAAAGGTGCCGACCGTTAGGGGGGCTCATTTGCACCCAGTGAACCCCCCTGGATCTGCCACAGTGCACACCTTTTACTGTCTATCATGATTTTGTGGGTTTCCTTTGGTATTGGCTTCAGGTACTTTTAACTTTCAATCCCCTTTTAAAAATCCCAGACTTGTCCATGAACCCTAATCCCTGAGGTGTGATTATACCAGCAACATAATTTTTCAATTTGAAATGTAACATATTAATTGCAGTGGAATACTAGTAAAAATGTTGCATGATTTTATTGTTCATATTGCTGCGCCTTCACCTAACGTTCCTCATACTAAACAAACACCTTACACATGTACTTTGCCCTATCACTACCAGGTGCTACAGAAGTATTATCCAGGTGGATATTTTGGCTATGATAAAGAAGGCGCACCAGTCTTTATTGACCCAATAGGAAGAGTGGATTTCAAGGGTACATTACAACTATCCTAATGATATCCTAATAATGTTCTAATTATATCCTAATGATGTTCTAATAAAATATTAATGACATTCTAATTATGTCCTAATAATATCCTGATTATGTTCTAATAATATCCTAATGATGTTCTAATAATATCCTAATGACATTCTAATAATGTCCTAATTATATCCTAATGATGCTTTAATAAAACATTAATGACATTCTAATTGTGTCCTAATAGTATCATGATGATGTTCTAATAATATCCTAATGATGTTCTAATATCCCAATGACATTCTAACAACGTCCTAATAATATCAGGTTTCTCATTGATGTTCTTCAGGGTTGTTGTCTTCTATCAAGAAAGATGAGGTGATACGATTCAAGGCATACACTGGAGAATATGGTCTAGACTTGGCAAACAAACAAACTGATAAGGTATACAATCAGCCCGTCTAGCTGAGATCCCTGTGGTCTAGAGGGTACTTTATTAGTGGCATTTCTTCTTACTTCATAGCTTGGCAGGAGAGTGGACCAGTTAGTTATAGTCATGGATATGGAAGGTCTTGGCATGAAGCACTTGTGGAAACCAGGTACATACACAAACTACTCCATCCATTCTTCCATCCTTCCATCTTTCAATGGTCCATCCATTTGTTCCGTCATTTATTCATTCATTTGTTCATATATTCAATCATTCGTTTTCCTTTGCTTTTTGCATAGCTGTACTGTACTGCTTATGCTAATGACAGTCTAGAGCAGGAGTCCTAATCCCTATTACCCAAATCTCAGTTTAAATATTTTTACAATTCCAGTGTCTTTTTTTCAAATCTTAATTCCATTCCCATTTTTCTATTGTTCTTTTATGCATAAAAACTCATTTCCCCCTCCCCCTCCTTCCCCCCCCCCCCCTCCCCCTCCCCCTCCAAAAAAAAAACAGGCAAACCCCAGATCCTAATTTTCCCCTCCTGGACTCTCACTAAAGCATTATTCATTTTCATTGTAGGAGTGATGACTTTTAATGAGGTGAGAAAACATCACTAGAGGATTTTCAATTCAAATATTCTATAGTTCTTCATTTATGTGAAATTTGATGTTTTTTATTTTTCCTCAGGTGGCATCTTTTTATGAGGATAATTTCCCAGAAGTTATGAAAAACATATTGATCATAAGAGGTGAGAACAACAACATTGAGAGTGCAACATTGAGATGAAGAAATATTTTACCATTCAATTATTTACTTCATGTAGAATCAATACTGAAAGTATTGTCTGAGGGGTTAGGTGCACTTTAAGATCTAATGCTTTATTATACTGGCATTGCAGTAAATAGCAGGACTGTTTTTGAAAAAAGTACGAGGATCGAGAATATTACGGTATTTGTTATTGTTTGATATTGACCATTCTTTCTCCTTCAGCTCCAAAGCTGTTTCCTGTAGCCTATGCTTTGGTCAAACCGTTTCTCAGTGAAGCAACAAAAAACAAAGTACACATTCTTGGAGGTAAGAACTGACACAGGCAGCACAAACTTCCTATATTTCTTCAGATCACTCACACTTTTATTGTTCAAAAAACCTGGAAAGTTTATTCCGTTTCTTTAAGCCTTGTAAAGGTACAGTGGTACTTGCTTTAAGTGTTTCTGTATATAACATGTTTTAGATGATTGGAAGCAAGAGCTGCAGGAGTTCATATCAGCAGACAATCTGCCGGTGTATTATGGAGGGACTTGTACAGACCCGGATGGGGACCCAAGATGTTCCTCACGGGTGAGAACGAGATACATAAAAAACCCTGATTACAGCATTAATTAGCCTCCTCCGCAGCTGGTCTTTGTGTTGGTCCCACGATATTTCCCGACCTCAAAAAACGGCTGGAGGAGACTAAAGCATTAATGAGCGCCACAGATTGACTGTGCGCCTTGAGCTTCGGCATACCAGACCACGTGCATTCTCTCGAAAATAAGATTCTTTGTTTGAGTCGTATCCTCATGATTATTTTCTCTCATGAGCTGCTGTTAAACAAAGAAATAATACTCAGGAGCAGAATGGCGCGTAGTTTGAAAAATGTTACGCGCAAGGTACAAGAGTGTCCATGTTTACTCTCAGCCAACCAGAGAAAAAAATTGCGAATCTGACCTACTTCAACGACATCGTTAGATTGATGCCACATGTTTAAACCCGATATTTTGGCTTAAGTTGTTAACAAGTTTTGCAAATTAAAAGAAATTGCATGGGTTGTACCGACTTCTAAACCATCTGTTCGGACTTTGAATTTCTTTTTTTACACCCAACCATCTTTTGCCTAGCGCTATCTTGGCAAAAAACTGATTTAAATGGAATTAATTTTCTTCCAAAATCGCTTTTAGATTTGCTACGGAGGTGATGTTCCTGAATCATTCTATGTCAGAGGTCAGGCATATCGACTAACAGACAGCTATCAGAGTGGAATCGTTAAAAGAGGAAGTACACTCAAGTTGGATTATGAAGTCTTAGTACCGGGTAGCATACTAAGGTAGGGTATACCTTTCTTAGTTCGACTATGTCCCAATGACGTTAGATTCAAGTTGGATTATGAAGTCTTAGTACCGGGTAGCATACTAAGGTAGAGTATACCTTTCTTAGGCCGACTATGACCCAATGACGTTAGATTAAGATTTTATGTCAAAAACTTGGGTTTTGAATTGTACCCAGCACCACTCCTCCGAAACCCCGAACTTCCACTTCATGCTTCCTGGATCCATTGTAGCGTTTACTCTACGACCTTTGTCCTTCACAAACAGATCAAACATTACTTTGCAATTCCTCTAGTTATGTGATTCTCTTTTCAGCTGGGAGTTCAAATCAGAGGACCATGATATTGGTTTTGGTGTTTACTTCTCTGGGAAAACAGAAGACAAGTATCGACGGAAAGAAATGATTGAACTGGTAAGAATAAGAATTTCTACAGCCAATTTTCTCATGGATCTCTACCGGGACACTATTGGCATATCAAGTGAGAACGCACAGCGTTTTTCTTAAGGTGCGGTAATACGAGCAACAAATGCGTGGAACATTGTTGCGTTGCACGTTGCAGAGCAAATGTCGCTCGTATTACCACCCTATTTGTTGTTGCGCGACTTTGTTGGACGAAGTAGAAGCTCTTTCTACTCTCTGAAACAAAGAAAATTTGTTGCGCGCAGGGTGGTAATATGAGCAACATTCGCTCTGCAACTTGCAACGTAACAATGTTGCGCGAAAAGTTGCACGATTTTGATGCTCGTCTTATAGCTCCTAAAGTTACTCGCGTTTCTCGTGCACGAAAGCCGCGTCGTTTTGTAAAATCTTTGGGCATTTGATAAATGTGAGGTTCTTTTCATTACGAGACTTTTCGTAAAGACGCAATTTCAGCCCTGTGATAGCAAGGAAACATGGGGAATACTAATGGAGTTAAACGTTTTTGATTTTCGTGCTTTTTTATTTAGATTCCATCTCGACGGCTGGATTGTCATCTCATCCCGGAGCAAGGTTCTGTCACTTGTTGGAAGCGTGGAACGTGTAAGCACCGAAAATGCTGTTTTTTCTTGTCTTCTGGGAGTCCTTAAGAGTCGGGGCAGTATCTCTTGTAAAGGTGCGGTAATACGAGCAACAAAGTCGCGCAACATTGTTGCGTTGCAAGTTGCAGAGCGAATGTTTCTCGTATTACCACCCTGCGCGCAACAAATTTCCTTTGCTGCAGAGAGTAGAAAGAGCTTCTACTTCGTGCAACAAAGTCGCGCAACAAAAATTAGGGTGGTAATACGATCAACATTTGCTCTGCAACTTGCAACGCAACAATGCTGCGCGACGAGTTGCACGATTTTGTTGCTCGTATTACCGTACCTTTACGCAAAAGAGTTTGCACATGACAGTTGTTTGAGAGCTGCGCAAAGTTCAGTTACGCTGCCTCTGTGATCACTGTTGTCTATCTCTCATTCGTTTTTCATTTGAGCCTACTGTTCCAGATTTAAGAAGTCGTAGAGGGATTGTATTTGCTTTAAATTTGAAAACACCAGTAATAGAAATAATTGACAGAGAAAAGTTGTGTAACCATGGAAATAAGATAACTTCAGTTTAGGCTTGCGTTTTTTTCCATGTGACGTATTTTCCCATTTTTGTTCCATTACTAGACATACTACGATTTGATAACACGTACAGCTGGACAAGGAACAAGAAAATCATGTTTTATGTTGAGGTGATGGAGCCTGATGAACCAGATGGAAATCTTGAAGATTATGGCACTCCAGTCTAAGACCACTGTATGGAAATTTACTTTTCATACCAATTTTATCTCAGTCATAAAATGTGAAGCTATGTAAAAGTTTACTTCACTTACCGTCGGTTTCATCTAAGCGAAAACACTTGAAAGAAAAACCGCGACAAATTGGGGGTGGTTTGTCTGAGTTTTGA
>WUCR03001081.1:0-11821 GCA_009858155.3 Phymanthus crucifer
CATCAAAATACAGCGCTACTACTGCATAATGCTCCCTTAAAAATAGAAATAAACAAACAATTTAGCATGATTTATTAAGTTGGGGTTAGTTGCGAGTGATGTTCTGCAAACTCCGGTCCCTCTTGCGAAAAAGAGTTTGAGATGGAATTTTAAGGCCATCCTTTTTTCTCCTCACAGCAATCGTTAAACAAGCTAGAATGATACCCTGGGAAATTACACGTGCTCTGAAAATGGAAAACCTTACACCTTCACAGGAAGATATTTTTCAGTTGCAAGAGAACTCATTTTCTATCAAATGGTTGACATATGACGTCTACCAAATCCATTCATAAAGGTAAAGTTGGGGACTGGCCATAAAGTATAGGGAGTGGGCTGGCAAACCAGGGGGTGGGCCACATATTTTTGAGCTCCTTAAATGGGAAGGACCATCAAATGGGACAACCAGGAGGTTCTTTAAATGTTTCCCTCGAAAATTTACGTGGGTCACTGTATTTTTTTCAGCAAAGGTTTGGTGCTGGATCACACCAAAAATAGTCTCCAGTAATCTGAATTTGCCAGCCCACATCCCTCTATACTTTTTGACCAATCCCTAATAAAGTTATAAAGCTTCATACAAACAACTCGCAATCCATCGGCTTAGGCTAATGTTTTCCCATTTTAGACCACGTGTCATTCCCTAGGGAATAAGATCCTTTGTTTCAGTGGGATCCATATTCATGCATCGTCTGATGTGTAACTGTCGAAAAAAAGAATTAAATTCTGGGGAATGACATGTGATCTGAAATGGGAAAACATTACGTCCAAGCCGATGAGACCTATTTCCTTGCTCGTGTTACATAAAAAGCCACTGTTCATTTTTTTGTCATAACCTACTTGATATATTCAAGAGCTCCTTTGGTATCATTAGGAATATTCTTTGGCTTGAGTAAATATGCATGTTTTTGCTTGAGGGGAAGAAGTAGGTGTGGCATATATATAGCTGACGAGAGCTTTGCGTCGTAGGTGGTTTTCATACAATCTTCCGGACACATGTATGTGCTTCTTCCTTCAAAACGCTCTGTGAAGAAGACAAATTGTAATCAAATGGCTTGTAAGACTTTTCGGATTTGGAGGAGTTTTTGGGGAGGGAGATAGAGGAAGAATACTTAGGGAACACCTCTTACGAATCCATTTTCCCTTAGTGCCACTGAAAGTAATTGCAAAGTCCTACAGGGTGCGGTTAGCTTAAAAGAGGTAGTATCGCATGCTACTCGAGGTCGCCAGGAATAAACGAAATTCCATGAGTAAATGTGGGTTCTGTTTTTTATGTTCTTGAGCTGAGATTTTATAGATTTGAACAACGTGCAAGGGATGTCATCGATCCCTGGTGCTTATTAGGTCGCCTACAACCAAGGACCGCGGAGCACCCTAAAAAGTGGGGGGGGCCAAGACTCAAAAATATGAGAGAACAGATGCAGAAGTCAAAAAGTGGGGGGGCCGAGTGTTAAAAATTAGTGGATATTAGTAAAAAGTGGTGGGGCCGCGGCCCTACCAGCACCTCCCCCTCCGCGGTCCCTGACAACTGACCTCCAAATGACGAAATGAACGCAATGTTTAAAAGCAATGTTTTCAAAACTTGTTATTACATAGCTAAGATAAGGTAACTAATATACACAGAAGAGGCTTGCGCGTGAGCAAGCTGAGATTGATGTTCTTGAGGTTCATATAAATGAAATAGTATTTCAATTTCTTACCCCACGTGGGCCAAACGCACTCCAGAGTAGCATTCACTGAACAAGTTGAAGTGTTTGGAACATCTGAATACCAAATTGGATAATAACGTTAATGAAAAGTTTGATGCATTTCAAATTTGTTCTATTAGAAGTGAGCTAGAGTAAATGCATCAAAACCCAGAAATGATTTCAAGGTTCACAATCTATACAATGGTATTTATTTATTATGAGAAATTATAGTAAAGTGTAGTGCCTAGGGAACGAGGATTGATTTTCCGGGCGAAAGCCCTTGGAAATAACGGAAAAATTAATTTCCGACCTCGCTGGGATTCGATAATTTCTGGGATAGTATAATTTCTCATACTTGTTTCACAGTGCCACGCGGTCCACATCTACATATTTATTTATTAGTTTTGATGGAATCCATAAAACATATGCTCTACCGTAATATATATTTTTTTCCATTTCGGAGCACGTGTATTCTTTGAGAGCAAGTTATTTTGTTTGAGTTGTATCGATAATCTATATACACCTATTTCAAAAAACGTTGTCGGTCGGCGATCTAGAATCTGAAATCTGAAAACTGAGACTCAAAGTGATCGAAGGCTGTAGACTGTAAATTTAAACATCAATATGTTTTGTTTTTGATCAGTTGTTCACAACAATTGAATGTCTAAATGTTCCACGACGTTTGAGGGTCTTTGAGCACAGCCTGAGCTGACGACTTATTGTCTCATTTTCCAGATTCAGCTCGCCGACCGACAACGTTTATTGAATTAGGTGTATATTAAACTGACAGCAATGCATTCTGGGACGATTATGTCACTCTGAACGAATGAATCCAGGGAGATAATCTTCCCAGAACACATTGCTTTCAGTTACAAAATGGCGGTTGTAAAAGTTGAGGCTCAAGAGAATGACACGTGGTCTGAAATGGGAAAACATTGTCACGCAACCGAAAAGCCTATTCCACATACCTACGGAAAAAAAACACAACAAATTCAAGAAAAAGATACACTTACTTGGCATAAACCAACTTCTACAGTGGCATTTTCCAATGATGTAGTCTGTTAGCATTTCTAGGTAGCAGTTGCTCCGCGAATAGTTTTTGAAATGCTTGAGTTTTTTGCCTCCACAGTTGGTGATGTAAGGATATGGCAGATTTTTCTCCTATGGCGTAATAAAAGTTAAAAACATGTCTAGTTAGTTTTAACTAGAAGAAGGAAAAGAAAGATAAAGAAAAAGAATAACTAGAAAAATAAGAAAGAAGAAGAAAAAGAAGGAAACACGAAGTGAAGAAGAATGCAAGATTTTTCTCGTGACATAATAAAATTTAAAAGCATATCTAGTTAGTTAACTAGAAGACGAAGAAAAGGAAGAAGAAAAGTAAGAAAATAAAAAAACAAGAATAACTAGAAAAACAAGAGAAAGGAGAAGACGGAAAGACGAAGAAGAAGAACATGATCATCATCAAGAAGATGCGAAGAAAAAATACTTAACAAGGCGCAAAAATAAGACGAATAAGGTAAACAAATACATGAGCTTCCTCCTCTCTCTCTGTATATATCTTACTTTCTTTTACCTTGGGAAAAAGGAGACGTAAGGTTCAATACAAAAAAACCTGGATCGGTTTGAAATTGTCCATATATCGTAGGGCTTTCTTGAGAGATGTTTTCGAGCCCCGATATTTCGTTTGCTTTCATTTTCTTTTTCGGTGGAAATGATAAGAAACTTTGAGTGGCATAGGGCATGGTGGCAAAGTTGTATATAAGTTTTCTCTCTTCTTTATTTTATTTTTTTCGTTGCAAAATAAAACAAAATTTCCCCATATAAGCTTTAATCAGTCTCCTAGCATTTAAGCATTGGAGTTGATTTCGAAGAAAATTCTAATCAGCTGAATTGATTCATTTCTTAACAGTGTGGCCTCTGCTGCTGATGTTCTGGCCTATCATCACTGTGTCCCGGTTGGATTCTCCCCGGTATCGATGTGTTCTCAATGTAAGTGGGGTTGCTTCCCAGTTTTACCCCTCTCCCCCTTCCATCGCCCAAATGTAAGGTAATTGCTCGTTTCAAAACCGTATTCAGTACGTCTTTCTGCTTTTGCACGACTATATAAGAAATAGATTGATGTTAGCTTTAGAAATGAGACCAGAGCTTATTAACTCGCTACTGTGTGGGGGATTTGAAGTTGATTGGTGTCTCGGGGTTCAGTTATTTGTGTGTAGATTAGGAGGATTGTTCTACAAACAGCTTGAAACCCTAATTTAACAGTACTTAAATCCTTTCTCAGTAAATAAACTTGCTGGAAAGCTTCTTTTCATTAATTAAGAGAGAATGAATATGACTACAATTTTCTCATATGAAGTAGATGAAAGGAAATTCAGGAAAAGTAAGAATTCACGAAAGGAAGCGATGAAAATCATTGCTCCATATGATTCTTTTCTGTAACTCGATCTAGTTATTGTGGGATCCGTTTTAACGAGTTTGTTTCAGCAAGGACTCTAGAGTTAATAGCAAGGACAAATAAATTTTATTTTATGGATAACAGTGTTTTACCGTAAACTAAAATACTCGTATTTTCCTTTTTTTCACAAGTGACGATATGAAAAAGTTATGGACAAAATGTCCCGGATGTACGCGCGCGTCCGAAAAAATTTCCCGCCAGTTTCTTCTCATTTGTCGTCCATGTTTCTATTTTAGTTTGTCCATATAATGAAAAGAACATTATACGTTGACTTGATGATATCAATTTTATTTCCTCGTGTCAAAACAACAATTACAGGTTGCCCTCGCTCGTAAAATATTGTTTTCACCACTCGAAAATAAAATTCGTATTTCGCGCCACCTTGTAATATCCTCTATATAATTTCGTTTTAGCAAGTGGCATCTATTCGTGAAAAAGTGTGTTTCCATTTTTAGTTTGTGTAGTAATTGTTTCATCAACCTTATTATCGAAAGAAAACGAGCTTTTGAGTCACTTGAATGTTTTCGCTAGTATATGATAACTCTTTCTCTTCCGTTTGTTTTGAAATCACAAACGTCGTGGCTGAAAACTTTGCAATCAATTTAAAGCTTGGAATAGTCAATTAGAAAACTTAATTATATATAATTTTAGAGCATTAATTGCTTTATAACATTTCAAAACCGTTCTTATTCAAATGTCGCAATAGAACTAGTCTTTTCGAAATAGTACTCCATCTCGTAGCCTAAACTATCCACTTGCTATAAATGCCACATTAACCAACTATTATCCCCGAAATTAGTCTTGGGATATGTTGGAGTAAATATTATAATAATAATGTTATGGTTAACAGCTTGAACTTCAGCTATGATGATATCGTTCTATATATAGATGAATCAATTTTCTGGTGGTTCTATAGGAAATGCATTGCATGACAATTAACCTTGGGGTGAGGAAACAATACAAACACCAGCCGAAAAGTTTGGAGTCGCCATCTTGCCATTATGTTCCGGAATTCGGTTTTTCGAGATAATTAAGAAACAATTTTTTTGTCATTATAAAGTGTCCTTTTTCGGCTTCAGACGTAAGGATTCGTTTGAAATTCACACCATTACAAAACCTTTGAGTTAACGAATCTTTCTGCTATGAAGATAAAAATTGCTTTTGGAATAACTCTCACTTATAATTATATGAATAAATTCCTTTTTTCGATTTCAAGTTGTGTAATACACCCCAGTGTAATATCTCGTTATGCAATAATTTCTTGAAAATGGAGCCCTGACGTTTTTATTGGAACCAATAATTTTTCGACCTCATACTTCACGAAGATACTTACCTGATTTCAAGATATAATCGAATAATGAAAAGAAAGTTTAACAAGAAGTAGCAAAATAAAACTTGATATAAAGATTGGTATTTCAATGGTAACAATAATTTTCGACTTCATACTTCAAAAAGTAGTTGATTTGAATATATTATCGAATAATGAAGATATCGTGCAGCTATCTTACAGAGAACAGCAAGCCAGCAAAACGAAACTGACATTAAATTTTTTCTTCATTTGTACTAATAGTTTTCGACTTCATACTTCAAAAATTTACTTTATTAACAAATTAGCACTTTTATCAAAAGGTGAAGATAATGTGCATCTATCCTACATAGAACAGCAAGCTGCAGAATTTTCTTATCACAGTTAAGATTCTAAGCAATCTTTTTTCAATTAATGCACTGTCGAAAGTGCCTCGTGAAGTCCTTGAATGTGGTCCAAAAGGATTAACTGCCCTTCTTGTCCATAGCAATTACTCGAAATAATTACAACATACATTTTTTTTATTTCAGCTTCTGTGAAATAATTGTTGTGGTTTTATGTTTTTGATTAAATGGTTTTAAATAGAAGGAACGCTTCAGGCATACTTCAAATGAAGATACATCAATAGGCCCGCTAGAACGCCATCAAAAGTGACCGTCATTAAAATCGTCTATCACAACTAACCAATATACGAAAACATAGTGAAAAAAATAATCTATGTGCTGATGTCATTGAAAACAGAAGTATTAAAGAAAGCGAATAATTAATAGATGCTAAAGGCTTACTATGGCTATATATTATTCATGAATCATGGTGTTTAGAATTTGCTTGCAAACCGCGTTGAGTTATCGGTAGACAAAATTGAGTGTTAAAGTTAGGTACAATCTCGTTATCTTATCTAACAGAGTACTTTATCTCGAAAGGGTCGAAATTGTGGCGCACACTGGCATCTTATCCTCCAGCAAATTTAAAAACAAGGTATAAGGACAATGGACTAAAACACTTTGTTTACACGAATGGTGGGAAGACATTGTTAAACAAGAAGCACCCCTACTTAGTCTAGTAATTGCTTGGAGGAAATTACACTGTACACAAGACATGGCCGATTACTACAGCAGAACACTTTACATCCCTAAACCAATCAAGTTTAATGTACGTGTTTTTAAGATTATTTTCAGGCAAATTTCTTCGCTACCCAGACATTGAAATTGCAAATTCACAAACAACTGGAACTCGGGACGCCTATTGGTTGGCATTTTTTTCGATTTTCAATTAGCCCAGCATTATCAAAAACATAAAATAAATGTTTGTTTCCGAATTTGTTCCATCAAATGAAAAATTTATCTTATTTTGAAGAGAAAAATAAGCTTATTCTGAAAAATTTGAATTGCCGATCCGTATTGGTTCTGTTCGACATGATAGGGAATTTTGCGATAGCCTGCTATGCGATGGCGTTTTCTGTGACCGCGGAGTTTACAATAACAAAAAAATTAAAATACATAAAGTTTCTCACAATCCCAATTAAATAAAAATTGTACCACAGTTATTCATATTCATCAAACCTCGCCATAAAACAACAAAATCTCTTGTGCTTTAACACCACCAAATTGGAACCCTACAATGCCAGGTTATTCCATCAATACTGCAAAGATACAATCTTTGGACAGCACTCGATGGTTTGACAGATAATCATGAGTTTTCTCAAGGATACCACTCACCTTAGTTAGTCGCAAGTCGACGTACGTTACATGACCCGGCGATACTCGAAATCCCTCTCTTGTCAGCGGAAAGTCATTTTGCTGGTGTAAAATAAACTTGAACCCACTTTCTCTAACATCGTTTTTGAGCGATGGTTGGACATTTAGAACGAATTCTAAGCCGTATTTTGGGCCAACGTTGTCACCGAAAATTACGGGTTTCTTTTTACCAGAATTAAAGGTGAAGCAAGTGTATCCCTCGGAAGAATAGAAAATGTCCAAATCTTTAAGCGTAAACCTTTTATAATCGTATCCGTAATTTTGTTGACAAAGCAATAACGTCTCTTCTAACTGCTTTAAGGAACCATTAACGACATCGGACATTCGACTTCCATTGCCTGATTGCGGTGATTTTCGGACATCGTGGAAATTACACACTGTTACTGCAGGAAATGGCAGTGCTCTTGGATACTCTACCGTTGACATCGTCGTAAAAGGGTATTGATAATATTGGTACAAACTTGTTTTTACCTCCTTGAAGAAGAACCCACCGGCAGCTGCAAGAATACTTAGCCAAAGAATCTTCCGCAATATGGACTTAGTGTCGAAAACATAATGGAATCCATGTAATGTACAATGCGATATATAATACTTGGTAACTTCTCGTATCTTTCTTTTCCCGTAATCTTCCTTTCTTGCAGTCTTTACATCATTTTCATCCGGTGATCGCTGTTTTATCTGTTCATAATTCAAAACTCGACCATTGCGGTTTGATGGAAGTAAGATTTGTTCTCGTTCAACAGAAATATCACTATCTGACCGTATGTCTTCCTCTGGTGACTTGGCCATAGAACAACATTTACGGCAGGGCATAATATGATACGATCAGGCATTCAACCAACAATGTGAATCCTATCTTCCAAACATTTTAGCATTACAAAGACTTGGCCATACAGCGTATCTCCTCTAATGAAATAACAGATGCAGAGTCGAGAACACCTCTACAATTTCCCCCTGACTTGCACATGATAAAAACTCGAACATTTCCAATAAAATCTCATGGTTTACAGAAGTGGAAGCGAGTTGTTCTAAGAAAATATTGTGATGCTCCCTCGTCGTTTACTGCTGTTGGCGACTTTTTTAATAATAGGCTTTTCTGCACCTGCCCTAGTTATTATTCATACGCTGTTGAGCTACGACACGAATACCCCTGACAACCAATCACATCCCATCGATGTCGTATAACATGATTATGCCAATATGTGCCTAACAGTGAGTAAGCCTACCTACATCCATACAAACTATGTTAATGCTATCTTCCCCCGTAAAATTCTGTGTTTTTCCCCGCAAACTCGGTCTCTGAAGCGGTCCCTTTAAAAACCTAAGTATTTTTCTTCGAACTCAAATGTACACTCCTCGTCGGCGCTAACGATAATTAGGATAACATAGGTAATAAAATCAAGAATCCTTAATTGGAATTATGATGTAAAAAGCACTTTGTTCTATTTGTGGGAAATCTGCGATTTTTTTTTATTGGATGAACCTGCTAAATGCTAAAATTTTTTCTTGCCTTTTACATCGTCAAAGAATTTCTTTATTAGTAAGTCGAACCTCGATCGCGAAACTTAACAATCACTTATCTCTTTTATCCTAACCGCTTTTCGAACTTCAAAAAGGCACAAATTAAGATATTAAAAAAGATATAGATACTTTTATCTCTGTGCTTGTAAAGTTTCTACCAAAATTATATATATTTTTTTTAAAATAGAGCGTGGAAAACATTTTTAAAGATTATATAAATGAAATCTTATATATTATAAATGACCGATTTCTCGATAGGATCAACTGTCCACCATTCCCATTGAGCTGACGTCAGTCTCGTCAATGATGAAAACAACTTATAATAAGCCAACTATCTTCTCTCGTAATTGGCTGGGAGTCTGCTTAAGTGGCCATAAATCTATTTGTAAATAAAAGTTTGCTTTGGGCTTGAAGCTATTGTGAAGAAGATGACACACTTTTATTCCAGTTCTTCGGCTCGTTATCATGGTGGGCAGTTTATCAGACGCCTGGTGTTAGAGAACAAACTGTTGGTCGATGGCTGGAGAGATAGTTATATTAACATATCTCACCTTTTGGGTTTTTCCTGTCAAAACTGCCTCGTACATACTTTTTCTCTTTCTTCAATGGCAAGATAACTGAAAAAGTTGTGTCTCCACCGTTTCTTCGAGCGTTTGTAAATGTTGTATTCAAACCTGACTTTGTGGTTGGAAAATAAATGTTTGTGATTGTCTAATGAGCGTACTTGCTTGAAACATGGATGATTTTCTTCCATCCGTTTTTCTTTTTCTTTTTCTTACTTACTATTTACTTAATATCTGTCACCGTCAACTCAGTCTCTCTTTATTTTAGCAAAACTAGAGGGACCAAATTTGGCTACAGAGATTTCTTTTGTATAAATTCCAGAAGATTCTCTCAAATCTTAAGGCACAAAATCTGAGTATCACCTGGTAGTCACTGGAAAAATCGTGTCGTCTCCAGATCATGGAAATTTCGACCAAAAAATTTCCATGATACTTCCAACAAACCGTGGAAGTGTCCAAAAGGTTGGAAGCTGACTTCCAACAAATGTCCATACATGGAAGTGTCCAGAAGGTTGAAAGTTGACTTCCAACAAATTTCCATACCATGGAAGTGTGCAAAAGGTTGGAAATATCATGGAAATTTGTTGGAAGTCGCAATGATTTCCATGATCTGGAGAGGACACGATTTTTCCAGTGAGTCTCTGTCCTCGACAATGATCAAATATGTCAGATCTTTCATGTATTTATGCAGATATTTTCGTTTCATTTGTGATCCATAGTTTTCGCCGGCACTAATAGTTCTATACCATAGTGATCCAACAGAACGCTACGGGAGGCTCCCTAAACGATCACTCTTGCATTTATTCAACTGTTAGATGTTCTAATACTAATACTGGGATCAACTGCGATTTGGAAACTTTTTCACAATGAAAGAAACAAAAAAAAAAAAAAAAACCTGACACAATCCAGTAGAATAATTTATTATAAAAACACCTAAAGACAAAACATTCGCATGCTTTGAAAATATTTCTTGTTTGTTCCAAATTCTCGTAACTTTCAACCCATACTTCCACTACAGCTATCTTTATTTTATTAAAAAAAAATACGTCAATTCATAATTTAAAATCTTTTAATAAATTTACTTAGTATGACTTCGCCAGCGATAGCATCATCACGTCTAATCATTACATCGCTCGTGTGTAATTTGTCTCTTTATTTTTCTTACAAACTCGTCAGCAATACAAAGGTAATTTGGAGGTTGCTAAGTAAATGAGTTGCGTAGAAAAGAAATCGCTTTCATAATTGTTATTTTTACGAGGAACACAATTTAAAGGTGTATTAACAATTTTCTAAGATTTAATTTGTCAGTAACCGAAATCACAGTCAATCTTTCGTCTACATAAAATCTGCTAACCAAAGTTGTTGAAAATCCTATTGATTTCAAATGAATATTCAAAGTTACTGATTATTCTAATTCAATTTGACACATTAGTAGCGAGTTCCGCTAAGATGTTATTTTCTGTGGGTTTTCTAGAAATATTTTCCTGAATTTACTAGTTTAGTGTTTAAAGGGAGAAAAATTTTGAACATTTTAAGAAAAGTTCGTTTTCTTGAGTCTCCAAGTTTGTATTTGAAGGCAAGCAGACATTGTGTTTTTTTGATTCCGATATTAATCCCAGGGATAAGCTAGTAAACCACATTAGATCCTTCACAATGCTAAAGATTCGTGCTATTTTCAAGCCTAATTGCAAAAGATTACAGAAAAGTAAAGGTGAATAATAATTATTTAAAATTTCAAGATTGATTAATAGACGCTTGAAGGCAAGTGGGAAGCACAATGATAACACATGCATAAATCATCTCGGAAAAAATGAGTTTTAGATCACAGAGTGTTGTGTGGCTCCCTGAGGCTATAACCACGATTGTTTCTTCGTTTACTTTGAGATTAAATGTAATTTGAACTTATTTAGAAAAGAAATTTCCGGAAAACTGTAGGTAAACCTGATCTTTTCGTGCAAAAGCTATCTTACACGCAACCCTAGAAAATCCTACAAGTTTTTTTGCATTTCTGAGACGTGTATGGCTCCCTCCTTTTACGCACGCAAACAGTTCGAATAAAACAGAGAGCTGTCACAGTGCGATATAACATATTGATATTATTGAACTAGGGCTTTATTGCTCCTTTATTTTCCATAATTACAAAAATAACTTTTAACTTCCCGATTCAATAAATTCAATTCAATTAGATAATTTGACGATCAAATGTTTGATGTTTTCTCCCTCCCTTCCATCCCTCTCTTCTCCTCTCCGTTTCCGTCTCCCTTCCTATTTCCCCCCTCCTTCCCTCCCTCCCTCCCTCCCTCCCTCCCTCCCTCTCTCCCCCTTCCCTCTTTTCCTCCCTCCCTTCTTCCTTCCTTCCCTTCCTTCCTCACTCGTCCCTCCCTCCGTCCCTTCCCTCTTTCCTCCTTTCCTCCCCCCCCCCCCCCCCCCCCTCCCCCCCCTCCCCCCCGTCCCCCATTGCCGTTACCCTTTTATTTTTTTTTTTTGTTCCTGGTCGC
>WUCR03001216.1:0-11812 GCA_009858155.3 Phymanthus crucifer
GATTGGGTGTGCCTACGTAGCAATGATTATCATTGATTGGGTGTGCCTACGTAGCAATGATTATCATTGATTGGGTGAGCCTACGTAGCAATTATTATCATTGATTGGGTGTGCCTACGTAGCATGCCGTTGATGTAACAGGGGCAGCGCAGCTGGGGGGGCAGGGGGGGCTAGAGCTCCCCCAGCTTTTTTCAGAGAGTTGTGCGATTAGATTCCAGTGTTTTTTTTTTAATTGTAGGTCTAAAGTTCAGCCCCCCCAGCTACAAAAACGCTGCACCGCCCCTGTGTAATATATTCAGCAAATAACAATGAATCACACCTAATATCAGGGGTGGATCCAGGAATTGAATAAAGGGGGGCCGAAAGAATACTGTAACTTCTAGAGAGGGGGAGCCGGAGAAATTTTGTCAAAACCGTATATTCATGTGGGCATAAAAGGGGGGGCTACGGCCCCCTTGGCCCCCTAAATCCACCTCTGAATATAATAGATAGAATGACAATAGATTTGCTGAATATATCACATCAACTGCGTGATATGTAGGTTCTCCCATCATTGACGGACTGCAGCGAAAAAACAACTTCACAACAACTAACCATTGACATATTTGAGGTTGCAGAATTTTGAAAATTGCAGTAAGAGATGAGAGGGAGGTAAGGTGCTGGTTAGTGAAGAGTACTGTACTGTACTGGGGGGGGGGAGGGGGAGCATTTTGAGATGACATGGGGCATGAGAATATAATAAAGGGAACAAAAGGAATAGAAAGCATTTTTGAGAGAGATGGGAGAAAAGTGAAATACTATTTTCAGGGGGAGGTTGTTGTCAGCTGTTTGTGTGAATGGGGGAGGGGGGGATTCTGAATGGCATACTCGTCATCCACTTCCCCTTTAGGGTGTTTCTTTTTCATTTCACTATCTCTTGCCCTTGCTTATCCCATAGCAAGACATTGTTTGTTTATAGCGGTTTTCCGTTTTCTGCAAACTCAGACATTCCAACGGCTCGTTGTGAAATGGGTTTTTCGCTGCCGTCAATCAGTGCTAATTAGTCGGTACCTCTTATTATCTTTGTTATTGACGGCAGCAAAAATCCACTAGCCGTTGGAATGTCTGAGTTCGCAGAAAACGGAAAATTGCAGTAAATGGATTAATGGATTAACGTAACCTGGATAATTTTCGTGATTGTGTAAGAAAGTAAACAAGACAGCTTGATAAAAGACTGGTAAACAAAGAATACTATCAACAATGTCGTTCAAAATAACCCATGAATAACTAAACTGGCAAAATATCTTGATACAAAGCAGATATATTGATGAGGGTCACGTGTTAGTATCGACTTGGGTCTCGTGATGGCCACCACAAATACTAGAACCATCAAAACAACACGAGATCTTACCCTAGCATATTTAGATGAATAACCATAGCCATTTTCCATATCTTCTTTGTTTAAAGTCTTCATATTTGCCGTAGGAAACTCGATCAGGTCCACTGGCTCACATCAAAAACAAGCAAAGGAAAAACTACGCAGTTCGCGACCACTTTACGAAGATTTCACGAGTGACACAGGAAGCCCAACGGATAATGGCAACATCGCTGCCTACGGCTACTGACTACTGTTATTGATAAGATGAGGAATAAGGGAAGAAAAAGGAAAGAAAGGGAGAGAAAGAGAAGGAGATGGCATGAAATTGAATGGAAGGGAAGGGAGGAGAAGGTAGCAGTAGGGGATGGAATGGAAGAGAAGGGAAGGGAAGGAGAAGAGAGCAAAATGGAAGGGGAGAAAATAATTTCATGTCTTTTTGGGGTTGTTTCACAATAATTCATTTCATTTAATAAAATGTAATGTATATACAATACAGGGTTTCTTGGGGCATCAATACTCAATTGACTAAAACTTAAGAAAAATATGAAATAACCATAGAGGTTAATGTTTCAACATGTTTGAGTATATTCAGATTATTGTAAGGTTGGGAAAATATTGAGTAAAGCTGGCATTGTTCCACATTCAGTGGGGATTGTTTGAACAGATAAACTACATGTCCCTTGCAGTCTGCAGTGCTACTGCAATGGCATTTCCAACCAGCTTTTGTCTTTGACCTCAATGTGACTAATTGTGATACTGTAGTATTTATACCTATTTTATATTACATCGCCTGAGTCATCAGTACAAAAGAGGGGGTGGGAATGAAAAGAGAAGGGAGAAAGGCAAACCCTCTGCACACCTCCCTCTTCCTTCATTCCACCTCTTTTCAAACCTGTTGTTAGGGTCTTAAAGAGGGGGTTCTTTTTTCTTCCAGTTTCAATGTTACATCCAGAAATTTACAAATACAGTAGTGGTAATAGGCCCAGATGTCCAGCTGTCAGGGTTTGGTGCACCAACAATACTCTGCCCCACGAAAGCTGGACACACGTTCCATCAAGTGTCTTTGATGTCTCCGATGGCTGGAAATCTGAGCCTATAGTGGTAATAGCAATAATGGGTTAGGGTATGTGGGGGTGGATTGTTGAATTGCTCTTAGCAAGGGGCCTGGCTCTTTAGCTGTTATACAGGCTACATTGTCATTGGTATATTAACAAATATCTTTTGTTTAATGGTTGAATGAAGATGCCTGACATCAACATTCTCTTTTTAACTTTCAATATTTACCATTAATGTCCCTTAAAAACATTAAATAATAATATAGTTATAATAAAAAGGAGCAAACAATAGAATTCTATAGTTATGATTAAAGGACTCTATTAATAAATATTTATCTCAATAAATGAAAGTTGAAATGTGACCACATTTCCTGTATTTACATATATTTTCATGTACTGGGCCTTTGCTGCCAAGTGAGCTATGTGCATGCCTTCTCTGGCAAGACCACCTGGATTGGCATGAGGTAACTCAGTTAATACAAACATATGCATTATAAAAGTGTGCAAATACATTAAACATGGTCACAATTGTGTGTCATGCAGTAAGGGCTTGAGGTTCAAATGTTCCTTTTGGTACAGTATGTATTTAGAATGGCTTGGTTTTGAGAATAACCTTCCTGTTAATGGGATGAATTCCTGTCTCAGCAAAACCAGTTTTTATTATCGCTGCATCAACAGAAGAATTCCAAGCCACTTTGAAGCACCGAGCAAAGTTATTGAAGTTCACACCCTTTAAAAATATTCTCTTAAACAAAGATGATGTGAAGGAAAAGCCTTTCTTTAGTGCTGGGAACACTTTCCTGTTGAGAGGCTGTGTAACATGGGCAGAGAATGGCGGAAGGCCAAGGAGCATGATCTCATTCTCGTGAGCAAGTTGGATGAATTCTGGGGTGATGAAGGCCGTGTCTGGATCAAAAAGCACGATCAAAGGCCTGCTCTGAGGGGCATACTTCAGAAAGACTTCCTCAAACCATTTGAAATAGAAGTCACTCTTTCTTGTTAGATCATGGACATCGTGAACAACATGTGCAGCACCAAAGGGTCCAACTAAACCAGATGCTGGAATCTTGTAGTTACTCTCAGTGTGGTAGATGAACATTGGTGGAATGCTGTTACCAGCGGCACTTGCACAGCAGATTGTCGATACTAACTTGTTCTGGTGATCCATCTCAGGTCTTCTACATGCACATGAATCTTCACCATTGCTGTCACCCACCCACTGGGAGACAGTATCAAGATCATACTTGAATTCCTGAACTGTGAATGTTCTACAGTCACTACAATTGTTGAGAGCTTTGTGATACTGGCTGCTGCTCTGGATTGCAAACAGCTTGTCGTAGAATAAACTCAGCCTTGCTTCTGTTAACTTGATTCTTTGGCTTGGTCGCATCATGTCAACATTCTTGAAGTGACTTCCTCTTCTGGAACAAAAATCATCCCACCATTCATCAGGGGGCAAACCTTGCTTCTTGATGTCCCAGATGCGCTTCTTTTCAGCTGCCTCAGCAGTAAGTAACAGACCAACTTGTTTAATGTTTACAATTCCAAATCTTGCACAGTCATTCACGTAATTGACAATATGATCCTCATCGTCTGAGCTGATGTGAGGCTCTGGACCTTCTTTCCTTGTATTAATGCTATCCCGTTTATACTTTCTTGTTTTCAGGCTTGCTTGAGGTAGATTGAACTTCTTTGCAGCTGAACACAAGGTCATTCCCTCATCAACAGCTTCTAGAGCTCTCTCCATAGATTCCTCAGTCCATGCCTTTGTCTTGTGCCTACCCTTAGGTTTGGCTGTATCAGTTTTGTCTTCTGCTAAAACATTCACAGTGACTTCCTTTTCTAAACGTTTTCTTTCTCCTGTAACACTTAAAGAAGACTTGTCAATTGCTTTATGCCTACTCCTAGCTTGGCCTGTTTTATCCTCTGGTAGAGCATTCATACGGCATTCTTTTTCTGTCCTTCTTTTTTCTCTTCTTAACAAATGTTTATCATCAGATTGTGAAATTCCTGTATCTGTTTGAGATGTGCTGGGCACTAATGACGTTCTCTGTCTCCTGGGTGACTGCCTCACTATGACAGCTGTGCCGCTAGAACCATTTGCCTGAAGATCACTTTTGGATACAGATGAGCCTCTCTTGAAAGATGCAGTACAAGCTAGCCTTCTTCCAAGAGTTGACCGTGGGATTCCAAACTTGGTTGCTGTCGATCTGATTTTTGACCCATTTCTAACTGCACGGATAGCATTCTTCATAGTCTCTTCTGACCATAGTTTGAATATTTTTTTCTCTTCATACTTAAGTCTTTTTTCACTTTTACTATGCTTAAGTTCCTTTCCACTTTTCAAATCCTTATCACAGGGAGGGTGAGTGGTCTTGCTGTTTTTCTGTTTGGAGTCAATGCTATTTTCTTCTTTTTCACTTTTATCTTTTTGAGGAATAAGAAATTTCCTGCTACTTTCAGTTACTTTTTCTATTGGTATAACAATTTTTTTCTCCAAGATGTTGGAATGGGATCTTAAACTTCTTGTGTGCTGCACATGGACATCATGGCTTGGTGGCTTGACTTTACTCTTCTCACAGATTTCCCCAGAGGGTTTTTTTGTAGCAGAATTTTTCTTTCCTGTTTCTGGAATGATTTTGTCTTTGATCTGCTTTGCTTGTGGAGGTCGGCTTATTCTCTTTTCTTTCTGTGCCTCTGGATAGTCCTTTGTTGCCTTAGTGATCTTTTCATTCAGATCACTTGTTGACAAGTCTGTAGCAAACTGCATTGGTGCTCTGCCATCTAACTTATACTTGAGTGTAGTACGTGGAACTGCAAACTCCTTAGCTGCTCTTCGCACACGCATACCATTGCGTACGGCAATTATTGCATTCTGCATGCTTGCTTGGGACCACTGTTTGTTCTTTCTATGTTTCTTTTCATCATGTTCAGTTTCCAAGTCCAATGTATCAGGGTTCTTTCTTTTTCTGTTCCTAGATGGTTCATTGTGGACAGCTTTTTCCCATGTTACCACATCATGATCCCTTCTTTGCAGTATAGCCCTTGGTTTATTGTTGATATCATAATGTCCTGGTCGATGACCAACAGCTTGCCTTGGGAGAAGTGATTTATGAGCTGTTGGCAAACTATCCCCTTTTTCTTCAAATCTATCAACCTTAGAGTCAGTGTCTGAAGGTTTCTTGAGAAGCACCTTTCCATGAAATTCAATGTTTTTATCAGGAATGACAGTTGTGTATTGAATTTCTCCATTTTCTGGACAAACAGCAGTGACTGAGTGTTCAAGGCGTACCACAGCTTGATTTTCAGTCCTGGAGAACAAAGAATCTTCACCAGCATCAATGAGGACAGAACATGATGCTTGACCAAAGTTACTGGAAGGACAGAGATTCACCTCCATGATTGGGTCTTCCATGGTGGAAACCAAGCCTGAAAACAGCAACGATAACCATGAATAAAGACGCTGAAAGCGATGACGAATTCTGCCTGCAAACAATAGATGGCAAACCTGGCTGTGGCCAAACTTGGAAGATTCATTATTCCAAGATATCTTGTAGAATTTGAAGCCTAATCATTGCAAAGCACGATATGGAAACTTAATTAAACTGAATTTCTTAAAGTAAGGACTCAAAAACAAAGATTTCCCTAGGTTTGGGGTGTAAAAATGCTTGAAGAAATAGTTAAACAATGACGAAAAATCGGCCATCTTGGATAACATGGCCAATTTTGAATTATGGAAAAAGTCATCAGATTTTTTCAGCATCCAGCTGTTTTGTTTGCTCTAGATTTCTAAATCATTAATAAACCATAAATATATTAGAATTTATCCTTTAAAATACATACATGCGAGCTCAAATTATGATCCAAAGACGCCCACCTTTGACTTTATACAACCAGAAATATAACAACAATAAACCGATTGCTTTCCGAAAATAAACCGAAGGCAACCCGATCGGACTACGAAAAGGGAAAAATAGGAGCAGGTGTTTGAAACAAAGATGGGGAATATCCAAAACGAAAAACTGATAAAAAGGAAAGTAATTGATTAGAAATCTAAAGTGGTAAAATAAGAATAGAAACTTTCTAAAGCTAAAGGGTATTATGTATAATACGGAAGATTCATTTTAAGGACAAAGAAATAAAAGCCGAGAAAGATCTATTAAAAAACAAAAATATGAGATATTTGTCTCTCCTCTCTCTTTTTATTTCGTTCTGGCTTCACCTCTGGGCCCAAACAGAGAGAACGAGAAAGAGAGAGAGAGAGAGATTATGGTCAATTTGTTTTTCCCTCTTTTTTTCATACAGTGTTCATCAAGGTTTAGGGTAGGTATGTACTTTTGAACTCTTATACGCGAAGCGTAGAAACGATGCGAGTTATTCGTATATCCTTAATATATTAGATAGTTGTTACAAGGTCTAACCATCAATCACCTGATCCGTTTATAATTTCGGGGGGTAATATGCTATTTTTTCTAATTTTTTCTCATAAAATTCAGAAATATCTGCGTACTTTGTAACTTGGAATTTTATCACGAGATTATCATGATACTTTGCTCGTGGCAGAGTGTACAGAGAAACTGAATTAGTAATAACGTAAAAAGAAGAAAAAAGATATGGCTATGATGATTTGAACGAAATGCGCGCGCCCGGCGTCATGACCTCGTTTGTCGAAACTCAGGAAAAACACTGGATTCTGATTGGTTGAAACCTTAACCTCTTGACGCTGATTGGTTGTCTATCATAAATACAGGAATCTGATTGGTTAACAATAATCGTACCTAAAATCACGAGATTTGTCACGAGTTGCAGCGAAACACGAAGGAAATTTATTGTCAAATGCTGAAATTTCTTGACATATTTAGGAATTCTACAAAAATACAGGCAGTATTCTCCAATGTTGATGAATTGTGATTGATTCCCGAGTATAAAGAAATGTATAAGCTAAAGTGTGGATGTTTAAACATCACAATCCACGCTCAAAAAGGTGGAGAAAGAAAGGCAGAGGGGAAGACATTGGTAGCTGAGTCTTGCACTGCGTCCTTCTTCTCTGGAAACATTTTGGAGATCAAACTTGCTGTTGGAGGTATTACAAAGGTAAATAAAACAAATAGTTAGTAACCAGAGTCCTATGTTTGTTGTTATAAGGATGTTAGGGGCATGGAAGCCTTTTGTAAAAGCCATTTTCATGGACATGAATACGTAACGGTGGTCCTTGGAGATGACAAAAATACGTGCAATTTTAAGGGAAGATTATGATCGCGCCACAAGCAAACGTGTTTAGTTTCTGCTAGCTTTAATGATGTAAAAGGTGTACAATTGTTATCACAGTATTCAATGGCTGCTAAAATATCAACCCTAAAGTGCAATCAAGCGATAAAAACGAAAATGTTTGTTATATTCCTTCCTGCAAAGGTGGCTGATGCAACAATTGATAGTTCACATATTGTTGGATTTTTGTGTTTTCTGAGACCGTACAGTTTTTAGAGTATTTTTCCCCATTTTGTAGAATCACAACTGCAGTTTTAGCAAGAGGTAGAGATTGCATAATGATATCCAAGCCTGATAATTAGTCAATTTCTCCAAACCTAATTTGCATAATAAGCATTTTTTAAAAACTATAAATAGATAATTTGTACATTATATATATATGTTAGGAATTCATTCATAAGATTTCTTTGAATCATGTGCTACTATTTTGAAATTTAAGACTGTTACGTTGATAATCATAATCTCATGATTCACAGCACTTGTTACAGTTATTTTTTCACCTTAAGGAACTTTTCACCTTGTCCTTAAGCAATGAAATATATTCATCTCAGTGGATATTTCCATCATCCCTTGAAGATCTTTCTAAGATTTAATTCTGGCCAATTTTCTAGGAGGTAGATACCCTTGTACATACATCCACGGCAGAGGACTGGGATATTTATAGATGTATCAATTGTGAAACAGATGTGTATGCCATACATGTTGTTAAAGGTTTCGACAGGGTTCTGGTTAGCCCGCAACTAGAGGTAAGCAACAAGTCTAAGGATAAATCTTTAGATAGCATTAAAACACTCCTTGATAATTCATAAGCTTATGGTCCAATTGGAGCCACAATACATGTCATGTGCATGGACTTTTATTCCCAATAAAGTCCTCTTCATTAGTATTCAAGTGATATTATATATCCAAAAACTCTAACCACTCGAATACTATGAGGATGACTTCATCAGGGATGAAGGTCCATCCAAGTTTAGATAAAGACGTAGAGCCTCATCAAGATCATAGTCATCCTTAAAAATCTTCAACCAATGTGTCTGTCTTTGCTTTGGCACGCATTATCCAAGGTGTTGGAGGTTCTTTTGAATCTCACTCATGCCTGTAATGTCAATTTTCTATCGAAGTACAAAAATCCATGTTTGTGACGTGTGTGGTCCAGTCGACCAAAGTCTCATATTGTTATGGGTGTCTTAAGCAATTTAGAACACTTGTAGAACATGTTTTATTGAGTATAAAACCACTTGGCTATGCCTTGACACTGCTACTCATGTTTTAAGAGCTATATAATGTCCAAAAGTTGGCTTGATGCCATTAAAGATGAAATATTCTTTGGACCTATACATAAGCTGGTCCATAGTTTCACTCCCAGAATCTCCGTGGGATTTGTTGCAACTTCTCACTATCCTGAAACTTTCCATTGTTTGGCTGGTTAATCAAGCATAGCAGGGATCAGTTTATTTTGAGATAAAAGATAGAAAAATCCCCCCTCCTTATATCAGAATTTAATAAATTTCAGATGCATATATTTTTATGATGAAATAAGAAAGAATTAGAAGGGCAAATTATTTCACCATAAGTGAGGCAATATGTTTAGTTTTGTTATATATTTATTACATAGAAGTTGAATAATTTATGGTGTCTCCTATTGTAGAAGGCATAGAAATGAATCAATAATTAAAGGCAAGTGTTTTTTTAATTTGAAACACACTGAGAAGTCTTATAATATCATGACAAATTGTTTGGCAAAGACTGCAACACAACTGTCTGGTTCTTGTGATACTTTTGGAGTATATGGTACATTTGTGTGTATTATTTAAACCTACCATTCAAGATAAATAATTAGAAATAAATATTTTTAGATTTTTCATGAATACTTGTGGAGAGTGTTTCCATATCTAGTTTAAAATTATTATTTAGTTTTGAACTTTTTTGTTTGGCATAGAAGGCACAATGAAATTGATTTTGAATGCTGTTCATATGCCTCCCATGTTTACAGCTTGTAAACAAACCTTGGGAAATCCCACACAAAAAGGAAATCAAACTTGTAAATTGGAAAATATGAGAGAGAAACATAATGAAAAACATGAAGAAACGTGATTTATGAATTGATTTTGAGTTTCAGACTGTATTACAGCTTCACTTTAAGGTAATAAAATTTGGGAATTTTCTTTGAAAGTGTTAATCCAGGGTTTAAGAAAATGCATCACATTGTCGTTACTTTACTTGGCAGAATTCCTTGTTTGTAGTATGAAAAAATTAGTTATGCTGCTGTCTATAGAATTTTTGACTTTAAATTATTCAAAACTTGAGAAAATATTGCATTAGCCAATGAAATTATCGCATTCTCATGCTCTTATTTCATTGATATGCTATCTAATTGGCTGGTTAAGAAACTTGTTTTCATTATTGCTAAATGCAGCAACATGATTGGCTAATTATACTAAAATATCAAAGTGGCCACGGTTGTAGTAGTCACACAGTAATACTGGGTTCTGCAGAGCACATTAATGCTCAGATATGATTGGTCACTGAGATCATGTGACATCCAAGAGACAACTATTTCCTGCTACTTGTCTGACCTTGGATATGTCCTGTTCCCATTTCCTTTGGTTTCATGCTGATGGAAATGATAAGAACAATGGTCATTCTTTGCCAACATTGTTCAGAATAATACAATATAGTGGACTTGGGGAGTTCATACCTATATCATACATAAAAATAAAATTGTAAAGTTGACTAATATTGTACAAACGATCCATAGTTATCTGGACCATTTGATCAGTTCTTGTAAATTATTGCCTGGTGACAGTTTTCCTGGTACTCAATTGGTGTTTTCTCTTTCTGGTCATTGTAGAGCAATGCTGAAGTGATCAAGAAGCTGGAAAGCTCACCTGATTTCTCACCAGCTTTTAGAATATGCTTGAAGAAGTCCAAGGAAGATAAACAGGAAGAAGGTGAGACACAAACATTAAATACGATGAACTAAATGACAAACCAAAATACTTGTGATGAAGGTTAAGATGGTACATATATGATGGTGATGATGATGATGATGATGATGATGGCGGTGGTGGTGGTGGTGGTGGTGACAATGATGAGGGAGATGATGATGACAGGTGGTGGTGATGATCATGGTTCGTACAACCTTGAAAAGTCCTTGAATTTCACCATCTGTCTTGAAAAGTCCTTAAATTTTATTTTTCCTTGAAAAGTCATTGAAAATACGGAAAAGGTCCTTATGAAATCATAAATAATCCTTGATTTTATACAGTTCAAATATTGTTATTTCTCTTTTAATTTTTTCTTTTTCTTTTACAAATTCTTAGCTGTTTTCGATAGCTCAAACTTTAATTTTGAATATATGCTTCACTTGCCTAGCCATCGACACTCACGGGGAATGCCTGGCACATAATCAACCTTGACATATTGTGGGAAAAATGTTTGTTATTGCTGTCGCACTGTCCTTGAAAATTAGAAAATTGTCCTTGCAAAGTCCTTGAAAATCCTGGATTATGTTATTGAAAAAGTTGTACGAACCATGGATGATGGCAATATTACAGTGCGGCTACTATAACCAGGGTCACTTGAATAAAACTAACCAATCAGATAACAGTAAAACTAGACAGAGCTAGCACATTCTCATACTCTGATTGGCTGGTTGACAATCTTGACCAAAAGGCTGCAATATGATTGGTTGACGACAATTTATCGACGTGGGCCCGGTTATAGTAGCCGCACTGTAAATGCAATGATTATGATGTAGGTGATGGTGAATTAGGTTATGTTCAATATTATGATGATGATATGTATACCAGATGAGATAATGACGATGATGATGTGGATACCAGATGAGATAATGACGATGATGATGTGGATACCAGATGAGATAATGATGATGATGATGATAATAGATAATGATGATGATGACCATAACATAATTGGCAGTTTCAGCTGGTAAACATACAAGTTTAGGATGAACAAGAGTATTACTGTTTTACAAAGTAAGAATAATTCTAGTTGTTTTGGATGCAGGAACACCAGTGTTACTTGGTCAGGAGCACCTGACTCACTCCATGAACATCATACAAGAATCTATCAAGAAATACTTGAAGGCAGAAGAAGCTGCCGTGAACAG